>CAUYRH010137798.1:0-12057 GCA_963574655.1 Perodicticus potto
TTTTTTTATTGTTGGGGATTCATTGAAGGTACAAGAAACCATGTTACACTGGTTGCATTTGTTGGGTAAAGTCCCTCTTACAATCGTGTTTTGCCCCCAAAAGGTGTGGCACACACCAAGGCCCCAAGACCCCACCCCCCTCGCTCCTTCCCTCTAGGTTCCTTTTAAGTCTTAATCGCTGAAATTTTTCATAAGAAATCTCATATTAGACTTACAGGAGCCTCTCAAAGCTCGAAAGACAGGCAATGGACTTGCCCTCAGATTGCACTTGTAATACCTACAAGGCAGCCATGTAAACTGTTTATTCTAGGTACAAGGCCAGTTTTTCCAAGGGCTTTTTATTCGTTTCATTAATCAAACTTCAGTTCCTTAAAACTATTTGGTCATATCTGAAAGTACAACATTTCAATCAAAGGTTTGGTAACATAGTCTATATTTCCAATTGTGTCCTATTACAAGAAGAATAGATTCTTTTGCAGTTTTTTTGTTGGTTTTTTTTTTTTTTTTTTTTTTTTTTTGGCCAGGGCTGGGTTTGAACCCACCACCTCCAGTATATGAGGCCAGCACTCTACTCCTTTGAGCCATAGGCACCACCTAGAAGAATAGATTCTTATTAAACTTATGCAAATAACTATATTGCCATTAAATTATGAATACTCATGATAGTTTCTGCATTTCGTTTTTCAAATAATAAATGCCATGAAAAATCATAATCCTGGGCAGCTCCTGTGGTTCATCAAGTAGGGTGCCGGCCCCATATACCGAAGGTGGCAGGTTCAAACCCAGCCTCGGCCAAACTGCAAAGTAGAAAAATAGCCGGGCGTTGTGGCGGGCGCCTGTAGTCCCAGCTACTCGGGAGGCTGAGGCAAGAGAATCTCCTAAGCCCAGGAGTTGGAGGTTGCTGTGAGGTGTGTGATGCCATGGTACTCTACCGAGGACGATAAAGTGAGACTCTGTATATACAAAAAAAAAAAAAAATCATAATCCTTAATCAGTTCAACTCCATGTAGTTAATTATTATCTGCTTGATGTTGGGTTAGCAGTCTTGTAAGTCTAGTTTTTTATTAGCATTCTCAAAATTCAGTACAATGGTATGCACTCAAAATTATTAAAAACTCATGCTTGCCAGCAGTTTATTTTTCAATATTTTCCATATTATCTCCTTGAAGACACACCATCTTAAGATTATAATTGCTCATAAAGAGCTTTTAAAAAAAAAGAATCAGAATAAAGAAAATAATCTGGACAACAAGACTTTATAATGACCAGAGTTAAAATTTTGATGACCGTTCATTATAATAACGATGCAGTTATCAAAGAAATTTGGTTATTTCTGTAGCCTATAACAATTTAACAAGATAAACAAAATTATGACTGATAACACATCAGGTTTTTATGAATCTCAATTTTTCACTACTCATCAATAACACACCCATAAAAATTTAACTTAGAGTGAAACATTGTTTTTTGTTTGACAATGCATTTCATATAAATTTAACCCATCCAATAAGCCTAATTACTTTGATATGTCTCTTTGTTACTTTCTAGAAGCCCTCTGAAAAGTTCAAAGATAGTTTGGGGTCAAAAAGACCTAATTTTGATTTTCAAAAAGTTTGTCAAATATCAAAGGTTTAAAACATTTGATCAAAATAAGATTACAACTCAAAGAGGGAAGAATTAATAGTTGCTCATTTAATCAGAATAATAATTAAAAGACTTCAGAAACACATGCAGGAAGTTACATAGTTACCTCTCTCACACGCCCTCCTCCCTCCAGCCAGCCCCCTTCATACTGCCAATGCTGCCAGCTCCTCCTTGCCAAGAGATGATCCAAACATTAATCTGCTGAGGAAACAGAAGTGAATCAGAGCTTCTCTTCCTTCCTGATTATCTGGTTTTGTCAAACTGTGAGGCTGGAAGACTGCACCATGCCAGTCTACCAACTAGATGCGACAGCTGGTCAAACTCAGAGCGCTCTCTGGAACAGACTTCCTTTGATGAAGTCTTTGTAGACTGCCTGCAGTCGCTGCCCTTGAGTCATTTGCTCCACCCCTCCCTCCATAGAAATGGATCTCAGGAGGAACCTTCCATGAGGCTGCAGGCTGCCCTGACCTGGAGCAGAGAAATCAATGGACCATCCAAGGACCACTTGTCTTCTTCATCATTGCTGGAAACATTCTTAAGTCCCACCATTCAGATAGTGAAACATCACAGGAATGGAGAAGCATGAATCCTATGTATTCAACTTTGATATGAGGACAATACATGACAATTAATGACAAGTGAGGCATGGGGGAAGGAGAGAGCAGACAGAGAGAGAAGGAGGGAGGGAGTGAGGGAAAGAAAATAAAAAACAAAAAAACAAAAAAAAAGGAAAGAAAATAGTGACTAGTTCTCACATGGATTGGATTCAATTTTGAGCAAAGTACATTACTTGAACATTAATTTTTAATTCAACTTGTTGATAGGTTCTTTGGGATATTGCATCCTCACTTATAAGTGAAATATGTTTGTATTTTCCCTTTATAACAATATATTTTCTCCAATTTCAATATCAGGTGTATCTAGATGAAGCAGAATGATTTTGAAATATTTCTGCTTTTTCTACTGTCTATAGGATTTGGCATGATCTGTTATTTGAAACTTTCCTTTACTTTTATTTGTATGGCATTAGTTGTCTATTTTTTGAGACTTTGGGGAAAAAAATAAGAAGTTAACTGATGACTTCATGCTGAGCCTCAGAGTCAAAATGTTCTATAATGTCTTATTTGACAATGGGTAGATTGCTTTCTTGGCATAATTATTGCTAATATTGCTTGCTATTTTGATGCAGTAATCATCTGTTTTCTTTTCTGAATGTATTTATCTTTGTTCATTCTTTACGGGGGTTTTTGTTTCTAGTCCTTATCTTAAACATTGTTATTGTTATTGAATTTTAAGCCTTTTAAATTCTGTGAAGGCAAAAAGTGGAAACCTAATTAACACATGCATATGTAAAAAAAAAAAAAAGACTTCAGAAACAAATGCAAGAAGTTACATAGTTGTAAAACAAAACAGAACAAAACAAAAGATAAAAAAACCTTTGATAAAAAGAAGACTCAATTTCCCCAAGTACTTCAAAGACTAATGATAGCATGAGGCACACAGAATCTGTTCTCTTTTCCTCCTCTCTTTCTTTTGTTTTTTGCAGTTCACTTACAAGGTGGACAAAAATATTTTACAATCTCTGATTAATACGTCATGAAGAGAGAAGACTAAATTCTAGTTTTCTATCAGCATACTTTTGTTATTAAGGCTCAATTTTAAAACTCTTACAATAAATTTATTTAATCTTAGTCAGTTTTATGACATAAGATTTTCTTTTTTTTTTTATTTTTTTGAGACAGAGCCTCAAGCTGTCACCCTGGATAGAGTACTGTGGTATCACAGCTCACAGCAACCTCCCATCCTGGGCTTAAGCGAGTCTCCTGCCTCTGTCTCCCAAGTACCTGGGACTACAGGCGCCTGCCACAACACCTGGCCATTTTTTGGTTGCAGCTGTCCTTGTTGTTTGGCGGGCCCGGGCTGGATTCGAACCCACCAGCTCAGGTGTACGTGGCTGGCACCTTAGCCCATTGAGCCACAGGTGCCGAGCCAATAAGATTTTCTTTTTCTCCCTTTTCTCCTCTCTTTTTCTCCCAAATTATTACAGTCATTTTTATCTATAACATTTCTTCTCCCATTTATTTAGTCTGAGACAATCTATTATATTTCTAAACTAAATAAAATTGCATCTTTCCTTGACAAAAACATATATCCTCATATCTTTTTTAATACCTTCCCTCACCAAAAGTACATTTTATTTTCCTTGTATGCTTTACATACAAAATAGTTTCTCTTATTTTTTAGAAATTTTAATTACATATGATAGTTAGAATTTTTAACTCTAAATAGTAATTTTCAGTGAAAATCTAGGAAGTAATTTTGACAAAATTACTGTGATGACAAAATTTTACAAATACACACCTTATAATTTCTAGAAATGGGCTTTTCATACAGGGTGTCCCAATAGTTACCATGCATAGGGAAAATGGGAAATTATAGCTAAAATGTACCTTTATTCATAAAATATTAATTACAAAATTTTATAAAATATTCTCTGCGTGTTGGCTATCTCCTGTACACACAGTCTTGTCTTCCATTCATGGAGGACACGTTCTAAGATATCTGCTGTTATTATGGAGACTATTGGGAAACCATGTAGAATTATTTTTCAATGTTTATCTGAATATGTTTAATAATAGCTTCAAATATATTTAGTTCCTCTGTAATATGAAGTCAAAAGTAGATAAACCTTATGTTTAGCAATTAATGGTTCAGTATTTTGTCTTATTTGGAATTGATCTAGGTACTCAATATCTATAATTTAACTTGAAAGAACTATAAGGGCATAGTCAACAAAAAGGTTTGGGAAATGTGTGAGTAACATATTATAAAATATAATTATTATTTAAAAGTACATTTATAGACTTATCCCACTTATATCTATTTCATTTACTTTTCTTTGACAAATGTGTTTGGAAAATTTTATGGGATATTAAACAATCTTAGTCATCATCTCAAATTAATTTTCTACTAACTGTTTTTTATACCCCATACAGTTAAATGTGGGAGGTATTTTGCTGGTATCTTAGAAGAAAAGCCTGTTCCTATTAAACCAATAATACTTAACCAGTTTTTTATAAAATATTTTCCCAAGTCATGTGAACTTGAAAGGTATTTGGGCTTATTTATTTAATTTTAGGGTTGTGTTTTTATTTCTAAGTTAATTGTTATCCTCCAATGCCAAAGAGATTAGAGAGCTTAATGCAAAAGAAAGCAGAACTTTGGCCCTGCAGGGAACCCTCCCGTGATGTTTTAGAGCTCCACAAGAAAGACAGAGGGTCAGTGGTTCCTTTTTTGTGTTCTCCAAGTGGTCTCAGAGTCACCGAAAATCCATTTAGATCCCTTAATTTGACAGTCAGAAATCTGATATTTTCTCTCAGTTGTTTTTGATTTGCTGACCACCAAGTGAAAGAGGTCGGGGCTTGGAGGGGAGCAGATCAAAGAGTAAAGAGAATCAGATGGAAGGTCCAAGGTAGCAAAAGGAAGGAGGGGCAGGAACAACTGGAAAGATCAGGTTGAGGGGCCAGTTTGGGAATATCTTACCCAAAGATGTCATTGAAGCTTTAGTGAGCAGAGAAAAGAGCTCAGGTGTCTAGGAAGCTCCACAAGAGAAGCAGGATCCAAAAGACAGAAAAAATAGAGGCCTCGAAATATGTATTTTTTAATATCAGCTTCCAGATAGGCTGATCTTTTCCCATAGAGCTCTTTTAAAAAGTTTTTTCTTTTTTTTCTACAAACTACTTCCAAAGAACCTACAGTAACTGCTCCTAATGTAATGCTCAGAGACTGATATTATGTTCTTCTTTCAATTTGATCTTTTCATAAATACAAATAGGGCAGTTGATTAGGATAAGAGTTCTCTAAATATGTTTTTGAACACAAAAGTCATTCCAATTAAAAGAATCCATCGTCTGGCCATTAACAGTTAGGATCTCCAATGGCATATTTATAGGCTGTCACCTAGTTACGAATGGGATAGATTCTGTGGGTTTATTTTTTAATTGAATTTGCATATACATCAGAACAGGTACATTTACCATATACCTGTAATGGCCTCTGTTTATGTGAGTTGTCTATGAGTCAAATGTTTGTAACTTGAGGTCTGCCTATATTGCAATAGCAACTCAAACTAATAAGCCTCTTCATGGAAAGACCAGGAGGTAATTTTCCAGTATTACAATAAATTTTTAGCATGGAAGTAAGAATGTTCCATGGAGGATATAGAAGATGCATCCCATATAATCCCCCAAAATTCACTCTCAGAAATAGACTAAGATAGGGTAAAGACTTCCGTTACCAGAGGCAGTTAAGAACGGTGTTTATGAGCTCAGTGCCTGTGGCTCAAGCAGCTAAGGCGCCAGCCACATATACCTGAGCTGGCAGGTTCGAATCCAGCCTGGGCCCGCCAAACAACAATGCTGGCTGCAACCAAAAAATGGCCAGGCGTTGTGGGGGGCACCTGTAGTCCCAGCTACTTGGGAGGCGGAGGCAGGAAACTCACTTGAACCCAGGAATTGGAGGTTTCTGTGAGCTGTGATGCCACGGCACTCTATCTAGGATGACAGCTTGAGGCTCTGTCTCAAAAAAAAAGAATGGTTTTTGTGAATGGCGTCTCCAGTCTCTCACAAAACTTTGGGGTGCTGTAAGTCACAGACCCAACTAAACTATGACACACAGATATGCACATCTGGGGTTGGACTTTCCCAGGACTAACCAGGCAATAGAGGTAGAGATAACAGAAGATCCTTAGGCATGGAACTTCTTATTAAGACAAACTTCCCTGAGAACTTGGCACATTCAGACTGAGAGAATGCTGCTTAGTGACTTCTTGTGTCTTGGGTTCCCAGTCATTTCTAACTGTCCACCTAGCACAGCTCAAAAATTGTGCTTCCCAGCTGGCAAAGAGAAAGAAAGAGAGGTTCTCCCTCAGTCACAAAGCCATGCTCATAGGACATAAAACAAGACAAAAGGGGAACATTATTTGGTTTTTATTTCAGGGACCCACAGCAAAGTTTATACAGTGGCCTGATGAGAACCATGAACTCACCAGTGTGGGGGGCCAGCTTAGACAATGACTTAACAAAGGCTTTAGGGCCATATTTTACTTTGCCCTATGGTTCTTCTTTTTATGACAAATGACATGAAAGACAGAGACAAATGATAATAAAGACCCTTTCTAGGAGGAAAGGGATCATCCAATGAGAGTGCCAATACCAAAAACATGCACACAAGTCACTATGCCCACGAACTGGCCCATACAGATGATTTTCTCCTACTGATCTGAATTTGGAAAGGAAAAACAAACAATTATTTTTACTGCCTGTTCATCTGAATTCCACAGGGAGAGATCCTGGAAACTTACTGGTTAGAATTCTTGATCCTTTTATGGGCCTGTCAGGTCCTGAGTTCTTTCAACTGGAGCTTCCAGAGGAGCAGTGGTTTTGAATAATCTGCCCACTAAGTCAAATCCATAGGAGCACATGAAAAATTTCCCCTTCACATTCTGAAATTTTGCTGAAATGAACTGACAATAGTCAGATCAATAGGGGAAAATTTATACAAATGTATTGACATTCAAGTGTGCACAGGAGTCATATAAGACATGAAACTCAAAGCCCAGATGGCTGAGGCTTAAATAACACCCTTTCATAAGGGAGAGGGAGAACAGGGTGATTTAGGTGATTTTGAGAGCTGGCAAATGAGTTTTAGTAGACTTAAGTGGGCCCCAAAAAGCAGACAATAGTTTGTAAATGACTATCTCTGGAAACTGAATGGGACTGGACAACAGGCAATATCTTGTGACAAAGTCCATGTAGATAGGTGCCATTCCTTGGTCTTCCTTCCTGTGATATGAGTTTATTCCATTCTGGCCAATGAAATTTCAGACAGCAAACTGAAGGAACTATATTTCTTCTGGAGAAGTTTCAGATAAGGGAACTTCAGAGACAGAGGTCCACCCTGTGCTGGGCAGGAGAAACAGGAGAAGGTGAGAAAGTCCTTGGTTCTAAGTCTGCTCCGCAGGCCATTTAATTTTCTTTAAAGTGCTCAGCATGCCATAGTGCCACACTTTAGGGTGTTGTTTTCCAAGCCACCACAGTGGACTTAGAGTTCTCTCCTTGACATGGAAACTTGGGAGAGTAGCTAAGCTTTCATCTGGTAACACAGAATTCTCATAGAAGAATATTGTTTTCAAACCCCACATCTCATCTTCTTCCTCTGACCATATCCCTCCATGACTTGTCCACTCCCAGTAACCAACTTCAACTCACCTACTTCAAGATTGGGAAAATCAAGAATAAGATATAAATATAATTAAAGAAATCAAACACATAGTATTAACAATTTGGTGTTAAATTCATAGAAAAATTTTTATAGCATTAGGACAATCCATGTGTATCTGGTATTAAAGTATTTGTAATTTCAAGAGAATTTGGCAAGTTCCTGATTCTGCCAGATTATTAGGCTTTATGACTCCAACTTAAAAGGTGTAATTGATTTTAGAATTTTTTAAAAGAGAAGTTTATAAAACATTTAAAAATATTCAAATGTTTCAAAGAATTTGTTTACCCTCATCATTTATTTTCCTATGTTTGCAAACTTAATGCATTTAGATTTACAAGAGTTTTGTGAATACTTGGAAAGTTTTTCCTTGTTAGTCAATAATTTGCCATGATGAGCATTCAAAGTCCTATAAAAGAAAATAAAATCTATTAAATTTATTGGTGCACTGTTTCAAAAGTTCAATAAATTAAATTAAATTAAATTTGTAAATAGGACTGTTTTCTAAGGAATTCCAGTCTTTTCAATTTGACCTAATGAAGTAACTAAGAAGAAGTGAAGTTATTTGTTCTTATTTTAACAGATTTTTTTATATGGAACATGATACATTAAAATTTAATGCTTAATATGATATGTTAAAATTTAAAACTTAATAAAATAGATTTAACATTTTTTTAATTTGAATAAACTCTTAACTTAAAATTCAAGTACTCTAATTTGTTCTTTCCACACACAAAAGCCCCACTCAGGACATGAAAAAATTATGCACAGCAGCAAGGGAAGGTATCCAAATTTTGGGGGAGAAAGTTAAGTCTATCCTTGTGCAGAAAGTCTACTTGTTTTCTGGGTAATGTTTCCATTAAGGGATTTAAAAGCCAGTCTTAACTGAAGAAAAGAAGTTGTGGTTAGATGTCAACTCAATCCCTGTGTCAGCCTTGGGAGGCCAGAACATCTCTGTCCTCAGAAATATTTGCCTGGGTCATGCTCACCAAACTAGGTAATCAGCAAGTACTCTGTAGGCATCCCTTTAACCACAGAGGACAGTGAAGCATTCTGCCTTGGCAGGTTGTCTGAAATAGTACTTTCACATTGTCTTAGACTGGGAATACAGTGAGTGATGGGTTTCTTGGAGTTCTGAAACTCTGTCTCATTGTCATCCAAAGAATCAAAGTTGAGCCTCTTGCAGGAAGGGGACTCATTCCTAAATCTGGCAATCCCTGGAACACATGTGTGCTCACACAGCACATTAAAATGCTAGCCCAGACTTGCCTCCTACTCCATGCCCAGTACTTTCCTTTCAGAGAAAAGCAATAAATGAGAATGAAGACACAATCTGGGACCAAATTGTGGGTAACCCTAAACAAAGACCAAAGGGCCTTTACTTTATTTAAAAAGAAATGATGTGCCCACATGAAAGAAAAAATACAAGTATAGTCTAGCAACAGGGAGGGGAGAGTAAGGAGAGGGGAGAGAGAGCAGGAAAAGGGGTGAAGGAAGAGGGAGAGGCAAGGGGAGGAGAGAGGGCAATTGGTGGGATCTCACCTAATGTGCACAATGTGAGAGTGTTCAACGCAGCCCCTGGGTGAAGGGCTCAATTACAACTTGAACTTTATCTTAGAATTAAAAACAATGTAACACAAACATTTGTACCCTCCTATGAATCTGAAACAAAAACAAAAAAAAATTATGATATTAAAAAAAGAAGTGATGAATTGGCAAAGATTTTAAAATAGACAAGTAAATCTATCCAAAAAATTTATTGTAAAAAGATTACTCTTTGACAGTAGCACACATTCAGAGAGATCCCAGAGATGTGAGACCAATTAGAGGCATTGCAAGAAGTGCTCAGGATCTGACCTCGAGGACACTTTTAGGACCACACAGATAGTGGAGGTGGGTGGAATAGAAGTGGGTGCCAATAGAATGGGAAGCTGGATGTAAATCTCAACTGTCCTTAATATATCATGATGTATGGGTGCCCTAGCTAGGGGAAGGCAAGGGGAAGAAATGAGATGAAAGAGAAATGTGAAGAAAAAAGGCAAAAGGATGTACTGATTTGTTAGATTTAGGCTATTGAGAGGGAGGAAGGAGTCAAATATAATACAACTTTGAGCTCGGGGAACTTGGAGAATACTAGTGCCAATAAAGGAAACAGGACACACATGAGTATGGTATTGAGGAAGAAGAATCCAAGTGGAGGTATCAGGTTATGCAAATAGCAAATGCTGGACCGGAGCTAGATATAAGGATATGAAACTCATCTTTATAAAAATGGAGGGAAGAGAAAATACAATCTCAGAGATACACTTACAGTAAAGGAGACAACCAAGGGACCAGAGACCTACAAGGAGGAAAATCGGGCATTAGCAACAAAGCAAAGGCTTTCAAGTAAGTTTGGAGAAAACAGGAGAACAGGGTACCATGCACTACAGATGGTGCCAGTGCCAGGTTGAAAAGAATAAAACCAATGCTACTGGATTGACAATTAAGAACTTACGAGTGAACATCAAGAAAGCAGTTTCTTTAGAGGAATAGGAAATAAAGCTAGTTTGCAAAATGGTAAGTGGTGAGTGGTGATGAGTACAGAAAGACACAAAGCACAAACTCTTCTAAGTGTTTGATAATGAAAGGAAGGAGAAAGATGGAAAGGTGCTTGGGAGATAATCTAAACCGCCACAGAAAACATATTTCCGACAGCAAAATTCTAAAGCTAAATTCTGTTTCTCTACATGAGTAAGAACTATGGGAAAAGCACCTGAATCTCTTGGGCTCTATCTATGCATTTTGGAAAGAGCCCAGCAGAGCCACGTAATAACCTACAGCATGTTCGCTTCCGTTCAACATCTCCCAATGACTACAAAATCCCAAACCACTCTTTTGGCTGAATTCAAATCAACTTGTTCTTTGTGTTATTGGAATTTTGTCAAATTTCATTCAAATTTCCATTTTATTGTGATTTAGAAGAGTCTGTCAATTTAGGTATATTTCATCTTAGAAATGTAGTTTTCACTTGCTAAGTTACACAAGAAAGAAGAGAGAGATGGCAGGGTGGAAAGAAAATAAAGAAAAATGGCAACATACTATAATTTTATATGTATAATACACATATATAAAGTAAAAATATCTTTATATTTGCTCATTTGAAGATGCTGTCATTAAATAAAACATTGCTACTGGATTGATAAATAGTCCCTAACTCGTTATGATTTGACTTACAATTTTTTGACTTTATCATGGTACAAAAGCAATATGCTTTCATTAGAAACCGTATTCAAATACCCACTAAGTATTCTATTTTTTACTTTTACTATAGTATTCAATAAATTGCATGATAGGGCAGCACCTGTGGCTCAAAGGAGTAGGGCGCTGGCCGCGTATGCTGGAGGTGGCAGGTTCAAACCCAGCCCCAGCCAAAAACTGGAAAATGACCAAAGATTTTGACACATTGAGACAAGAAGTTGCAGCCCTCAAAGATCTGAGAAACACAGTAGAATACCTAAGTAACAGAATGGAGCAAGCAGAAGAAAGGATTTTGGACATCGAAGACAAAGCTTTCAAACCCTCCCAAACCTTCACAGAGGAAGAGAAATGGAGGGCAAAAACGTATCATTCTCTCAGGGAGCTCTGGGATACTTCAAAGAAAAGCAATATTTGCCTGATAGGGATCCCTGAAGGCAATGAAGTGGCTTCACAAGGCACCAAGTCTCTTCTTCAAGAGAATATGAAAGAAAACTTTCCAGACATGCCAAGAGATTCTGAAATTCAGATAGCAGACAGTTTCAGAATGCCAACATGACTCAACCTGAACAAGATATCCCCCAGGCACATCATAATTAACTTCACTAAAGTTAATATGAAGGAGAAAATTCTGAAAGCAGTCAGATGTAAGAAAACCATAACCTATAAGGGGAAGAATATTAGAATAACTGTAGCTCTCTCTGCTTGAATCTTTCAAGCTAGAAGAGGGTGGTCATTGACTTTTAATCTCCTAAAACAAAATAACTTTCGACCCAGGATCCTGTATCCAGCTAAATTGAGTTTCATTTAATATGGAGAATTTAAACACTTTAATGACATTCACATGTTGAAGAAATTTTCCATAACTAAACCAGCTCTCCAGGATATTCTCAGACC
>CAUYRH010137799.1:0-46735 GCA_963574655.1 Perodicticus potto
TTTTTCAAGGTCTTTAAAATATGACAGTGGAGCTTTAATAGGCATTGCATTGAAATTGTATATTGCTTTGGGAAGTATAGACATTTTGACAATATTGATTCTTCCCAACCATGAACAAGGTATGTTTTTCCATTTGTTGACCTGTTCAGTGATTTCTTTTCTTAGAGTTTCATAGTTCTCTTAGTATTCTTTAAAAAATTGCCTTTTCTTTGAGACAAGGTCTTGATCTTGTGCCTGAGCTAGAGTGCAGTGGCAGCATCATAGCTCATTGTATATGGGTTCAGTTGATCCTCCTGCCTCAGTCTTCCAAGTAACTGAGACTATAGGTGCATGCCACCACACTTGGCTAATTTTTGTATTTCTTGTAGAGATTAGTGTCTTACTCTTGCTCAGGCTGATCTCGACCTCCTGGCCTCAAGCAATCTTTCCATCTCAGCCTCCCAAAGTGCTAGGATTGTAGGCATTAGCCATCCATTGCTCCTGGCCTTCCTTTTTTATTCTGTGTTAAGTTTGTGAGATTTTTAAATTTTTAATCCTACAACTCTTAATGTGATCACAGTAATTATAATTTTATGAATAGCATTTGCACCAGTTTCTTTATTGTTGATGATTTATTTATTTATTTTTAATGTTTGGTAAAGCAATTTTGGAAAATATATTTATTCTCTTCCTTATTGGTATTTTTAATCGATAAATTATCATTGTATGCATTTATGGTATACAACATATGCTTTAATATATGTAGGCCATGTGACATGATTATGTCAAGCTAAATAACATATCCATTACTTCATTCATCTATTGTTTTTTATGGTAAGATGTTTGAAATTTACTGTTTAAAGTTATTTTTAGAATATATAACACATTATTATTGACTAGAGTCAATTTCTTATGTAATAAATCTCAACCTTATGGCTGTTGTTTGAAACTTTGTACGTTTGAACTTTGTACCCTTTGATCAACAGTAACTCATATCACAAAGTCTCAGAGCTGCAGATGCTGGTGTGGATGCAGAGAGAAGGGAACACTATTACACCTCTGGTGGGACTGCAAACTAATAAATATAGCCTCTGTGGAAAGAAGTATGGAGGATTCTCAAAGAGCTAAAAGTAAACCTTCCGTTTGATCTTGCATTCTCTTTACTAGGTATCAACTCAGAAGAAAAAAAATCATTCTACCATAAGGACATTTGCACTAAAATATTTATCACAGCTCAGTTCATAATTCCAGGACATAGAATCCACCCAAGTATCCATCAACCCATGAATGAATTAATAAACTGTGGTATATGTATATCATAGAATACTGTTCAGCTGTAAAAAGACAGAGATTTTACATCTTTTGTATTAACCCAGAAGGACTAAAGAACATTCTTCTTAGTGAAGTATCATAGGAATGGAAAAGAAAGTATCCAGTGTATGCAGTATTAATATGAAACCAATAATTAAATAGCCACACACCCATACAAGTGAGAAAACACAATTAAATTCAAATGGGAGCTTGAAGGAAGAGGGGAGAAGGGAGGAGAAAGGGAGAGTGGTAAGCTCTCACCTAATGTGCACAATGTAAGGACATACGGCAAACCCCTGAGTGAAGGTTTCAGCTACAACTTGAACTTTACCTTAGAAACGTAAACAATGTAACCTAAACATTTGTACCCTCATATCAATCTGAAATAAAGAGAAGAGAAGGAATTGAAGTTCATGATAAGAAAGAAGGTTATAATAGAGAATCTAGCTTCTCTAAATGACTTTAAATTCCTAGGGAGATTTATGGGAAATTTCACAGTACTAAAAATACTTATCATTGAAACACCATATTGTTGACACCAATTCTTGAGACCATACAGATACCCAAAGAGGAAATCTGGAAAAATGTTCCCCGAATTATCAGAGTCAAAGGTTGATTCTTCGAGGCAGTAAACTATCAATGTCTTCATATAGTGATTAAGAAAATGCCATAAAGGCTATCTCTAACAGTATGATCAAAATATTTCTGATTGTATATGAAGTAAGCACATTGTACCCCATGATTGCACCAATGTATACAATTATGATTTAATAAAATTATTAAAAAATATATATATACCAAATGTTAGACTAGATTATCAAAAGCAGGGTATGTATATGGTTAAAAAAAGAAATCCAGGATCACTAGACCCCAACTTGTGGTTCCTTGTATCATATAGATTTCACTTTAATTCTCTCTTTGACAGAGCACTAAACCAGCAAGTCAAAGAACTGGGACACATACAAAGTTGGTAAACTATACTCCACAGGCCAAATCCAGCTGGGTGTTTTTTTTTTTTTTTTTTTTTTTAAATATAGTGTTATAATAAAACCAAAAGATTAAGCTAGATAGATTTGTTTCTGCAAATATTAAGAAATGTAGCACTTTGGGAAGAAAGACATCAGCATAAAGATAAGTAAATAGAAAAGGAAGCAGACTAAAGATCGCAGAAACAGAGTAATCCAAACCTAGGTGTGTGATACATAACATGCCTTTTTAGGCTAATGAGAAAAGACAAACTATTCAAGATATGGCACATAGAGAACTGGTTATTTGTATAAGGGAAAAATAGATTCCTACCTAACATCAAAGGATGGGCAAGGGAACTCAATTTCTAATGTAAAAAAAAAAAAATTTGAAAATATCTTTAAAAAATATTGTAGAATATACTTAAAATTCCAAAGTAGCAAAGGATTTCTTGAGCAAGTCATAAAAAGCCCAAACCTTAAAAGAAAAGATGGGTAAATCTGACCACATTAAAATTGAAAATCTCTATGCATCAAACCTATTATATAAAAAATTAGAAAGCAAGAAGTAGAATACATAATATTTTAAAAATTATGAGAAAAACTCAGAAAAAACATGAGAATGAATATGAACAAATTGAAGGAGCAAAACAAACCTGCAATGACTTAACATTTTTATTAGCAAAAATTTAGAAGTCTGACAATGACAAAATGGGTGAGCATGTGGCACGAAGCAATAAGAAATCTCCTGTAATGTTATGTGGTACTGCTATAGCAGATAAATAAAGAAATAGTTTAATTTTCCCAGACCAATATTGTGGGGCTTTCAGATTTCTTTTTTTTAAATTTCAGTTTGATAATGAAGGTACAAATGATGAGGTTGCATTGTTTGCATTTGGCCAGAGCAGACTTAAATATTTTAGGCTTTGAGGACCATACAGTTTCTGTTTGCAGGTACCAAATTCTGCCCTTGTACTGTAAAAACAACCACAGCTTAGAAAAAGGGACAAGTTTGGTTGAATTTTGTATAATTTTCATGTTACATTCATACATATGTATATATTTTTCTTTTTTTTCCCCAATTAAAATTGTAAAACCATTGTTAGTCTGTGAGCCACATAAAACAGCCAGTGGGACTTAGTTTGTTGACCTTTACTCAAAAGTATCTGTGCTGTTTTTGACCCCTTCTCATGCATATACATTTTTTTAAACAAATTTTCCTTCTTTCCTTGCAAGAACAAAAGTTCATTTAAAATATTTTAGTCACCAGTAAAATGATCAGGCAGCATAAAAACTTCTTCAGGTGGCAATCCTGTCACCAGAAATAAATACAGTTACATAGAGCTGCTCAAGATCTGAACCAAATTAAAAACAGGAAAGTAAGGGGCTAAAAATTATTTTAAGAACCACTTCCTCCCCTCCACCATAGGTCACTATGCAGCCTAAGGAAGGGTAAGACTCCAGGGGTAGTGTCTTGCCATGACATTTTAGAGAAGGAAGCCATGGCTAGATTAGATTAGATTCTCAGGACATATGGAGAATTACGGTTATAAGTGACACCAGAGCTAGTAGGGAAGGCAGGCAGAGAGGCAGGTGGGCATACAGAGTGGTAGTTGGATGAGCATGAACCTCACTACTGCCCCTCTTCATTCTGTTCAGAGCTGCCAGCATGGAAACATTGAATTGGAGTCTTGAAGGTTGTAGTTCAGGGGGTTTGTTTGCTGAATCTTTTTGCAGTGCTTGATGATACATTTCAGGGGCTTGCAGGGGGCAAAATCTTGGAAGTCTTGGATGGTGAGTTTGAGCAGGGTGAAGATCTTTATAGCTGGCCCAGCCAGTGAAACTAAGTGGCTGCAGGCTTCTTGAGGTTGATTTTGTGGGTCCTTGTGGTGATGGCCTGTCTTCCAAGGTGGCAGATTACCAGTGTTGTTATGTTCCCAGTTTGAACCCTTGCCATGATTCTTTTCTCTGATCACTGTCCATCTGATGCCGTATTTCTTGTAGTAGTGAGCAGTCTCTTAGGTGACATCATTGATCATGCAGTTGGCATTGTTATTTTCATTGTTAATGAGACCAATGAGCAGGTTCTCGTAGATGTTGTACAGGGGCTCCTATAACTTGAGTTAGGTGCCAGCATTTAAAATATGATTAAGTGGTATACTTCCCTTTGATCTTTGAGAATGAATAGGTCATCCTCCTCTTTGCCATCTCACTTGTCAAATGGCTCCAGAAACTGGAGACTGTGGTTGGTGGAGCTCATGGCCACCCTTTGCCCACTGATATCCTTGGTGTGGGTACTGGTAGCTGTCTTGCCTGGGGGTCAGCTCTTGTTAGGGAAGTTCATGTGCATATGGAGCCTCCAGTTTTTATTTCTTACCCTACTTGCCAGTTAGGAAGTCAGTATCTGAGCTGAACTTGATGGTGCCAGGTATGGCCAGACTATGACACTCTGTGAGGATTAATGAAGCCATGGGCCTCAGGGTTTACTCTGTCATGGCCTGTGAAGAGCTTGTTGTAGGAGGTGACAATTACTTTCTTCTTTCCCTTCATTATGTCCTCTCTATTCTACTGACCGATGCAGGGGCCACAGATTTTGGGCAGGATAATGCCAACCATATTTTGTAGGATCTGTGGATAGCGATTCTGCTCAATGTTGGTATAGATCTGCTTAGATACCAGTGCTATGGTGAACTGAGATTTGCACTTGAACACACAATCTAGCACCTGTTTGGCCACAGCTCTTGAGCACCTTGTGTCATCATAGCTTGAGTTGGTACAGCTGCTGAGCACACCCACTTTAAGGTGTAAAGGCCATCCTTCCTTCTGTTAACAGTACTCACTGCTGCCACAGTTTGGACCAAGTTGGGGTAAAGGGCCTATTGACTTGTGACTTTAGCTTATGGAGATTAATTTCTATCTGTTGTTTATGATGTCAGGGTCAGATGCCAGGTGATCTTTAATTTTAGCTCTTAGATTGAGAATATCTCCTTGGCCTGCCATACCCAGTTATTTTTTCATTCTGTGTTTGTAAGAGAACATTGAGGGCCCCAATTTCTGTGACCAAGTGGCAGATTGTTGTCATGACAGCCTGGGGGATGGACTCTACACTCTAACCATGGTGCTCCACAATAATGCTATCATCACCTTTTACATAAGGTTCATATCTATGGGTTAGGTATATGCTGAGATTGTGCCTGTCATCTATACACCAATCATCTGTGGGCACTTCAACTCCCAGATAGTCTCAACCTTGCCTTCATTTCACCAGCCTCACCAGCTCAGCACACATGCCCCTCAGGCCTCTACCACTGGGGTATAGGAGTAGTACAAGCAGAAGAGTCCTAGATCTTTCAAGAGAGATCTGGTTTCTAGGTCCTGGTCTCTAGATGCCCGCATCATAGTTCACATCTACAGTTGCCAGGAAATTAGACAATTTCTGGTTTATGTTCTTGGCCAGGCACAGATTTTTTTCTTTGCTGAGCTGGCCTGTCAGGTGATCATAGTAAATGGGGGTGATATGGCTGTTTTAGGCACCCACTTGCTGATGACTGCACCCTGGCCATCTGGTCCGTGGTCTTTTGAATGGCTGTGCAAGTATTTCCTTCCCTCTTCAATTTCCTGGTTGACTTGGATCATCCATTTATCCAGATTTCTATACACAATCTTCTCCAAAAAGGTCAAGAGGCTGGGTTAGTCACTTGTGAACTTTACATGTCACAGTTTTTTAACAATCATTTGCTAACAATGTTATTGTTCTCCTCTAGCAGGTTATAGTGGATATACTTGTTGGACTTCATGGTTCATGGTTGGTTCACGGCCACCTTAGCCCACTGATACCACATGGTATTGCTGTACACCAAGAGCTTTTTGTAGCAGGATTACTCAGAGGATGTCCTAGCCATAAGATTTCTCTATTTGGTACCAAGAACAATTTTATGGCCTTATGTTTTTAACTCACTAGCAAAATAAACACTTTTTCTAGCCATGTTTATTTTAGCACATCTCATGTGTGATTATAGATGAGATCAAGTTGCTAAATAAAGCGATCATGAAAATAAACTTTTCAGATGACATGTAAAAGTTATTTGTTTTACCTCTGCTATGCTAAACATCATGTACATAAATTAGATGATGCTGTTTTCCCTGTGGAACCATTTAAAACAACTCTCTATTCTAAAAATCAAATAGGGTAATTTTGTTTTTTTGATATATTTAAGTGACACTTTATTCACACACATATATAAAAGCTAATTATACATTGGGAAAGATTTATAAGAAAGGGCTTTTTTTTTTTGGTTGTTTTTATTGTAGGGGGAATAAATGTGCTACTGTTCCTTTTAAAATAATTTTCTTAAATAAAGATATGCTTTCATGACAGTAGAAAATAAATGAATTCACTTACCTACCAAAGAAATAAAATGTTGATGTTACCTGCTAAGTGAAACTTACCTGGCAATTCTTAACTACTTTTCAAAATGACTAAGGAGCTAGGTAAAAAAGTGAGGATTTTCCAGCTTCCAAATGATCAGGCAGAAAATAGAACCCGTCAGCTACAGAATTAGTAATTGCAAACTCCTGTGCTTTTCCATACTAGGTACTGTACATAATTTACATACTACAATTCCACATTTAACCAATAAATGAGTTCTTTCTTTCTTTTTTTTTTTGAGACAGAGCCTCAAACTGTCCCCTGGGTAGAGTGCCGTGGCATCACAGCTCATAGCAACCTCCAACTCCTTGGCTCAAGCGAGTCTCCTGCCTCTGCCTCCCAAGTAGCTGGGACTACAGGCGCCCACTGCAATGCCTGGCCATTTCTTGGTTGCAGCGGTCATTGTTGTTTGGAGGGCCTGGGCTGGATTCGAACTTGCCAGCTCAGGTGTATATGGCTGGCGCCTTAGCTGCTTGAGCCACAGGCGCCGAGCCAATAAATGAGTTCTGTTTAACCATTAGAAACTATTAGGTCATGCCTATTATTCTTTTAATGGTTTTAGGCAAGTAATTGCAGATACAACAATATAAACGTTGATTTCCTAGATTTGACAACTGCTAAAAAGAGTTTTCAGAACTGCATTAGATACTAATGATAGACCTACAGAGGCTAATTTTAAAGTGCCTATCAGGGCATAATAAATCCTGCAGAAGCCTCAGCCTCTGCATTATCATCATAGGTTTATAGCTCTATAAATCATAACCATTAATATGGGACAGTCTAAGAAAAAAACTCTTCAGGTGGCATCCAGTTTCTTACAGGCTTCTTCAATGAGTGTTAGCATGTTCTTAATTTGGGAGGAATTATGAAGAACATCCAAGTCCTTTAGAAGAGCATTCTGGTTTGGAATTAGTGTCAAAATTTCTTTCTGAAGTGTGGGTGCTTTGGAAGAGAGAGTACACTACCACTATCCATTTGAAGCACTTGTTTTAGTGTCTTCTCTTCCTCTTCTACCTCACTTTACAGAATTTCAATTTTGTTCTTTAGACACTGAATATCCTCAGTCATCAATTCTGCAGTCTCTACCATTTTTTCTATTTCTTCCTGCAATAAGGCCAGACCTTCTTTATTAGCTCGCTCCGGTGCCCTTTCCACATCCAATAGACTTAACACATGAGTTAAATCCTTCAGCTTTTCAGGAGGGACTTTCAGGGTATCACAACATTGTAGCAATCTTTTTTTCAGTAAGTTGAGATGATACTGTATTTCTTCTTTTTCTTGACTACTATTACTCAAAATTGTTATTATCACTGATTCCATTATTGTTTACAAGTGCTCTCTGCTACTCTTTGAAAGTGGTTGCCAGGTTTTCCTTTTGTTGGGTGCTATCTTTATCTGTTTTATATTAGTATTCTTTGTTTGTCCTTCAGAAGACAGATGGTAGGGTGGCGCCTGTGGCGCAGTGAGTAGGGCGCCGGCCCCATATACCAAAGGGGGTGGGTTCAAACCTAGCCTCGCCGAACTGCAAAAAAAAAAAAACAAACAAAAAAGAAGACAGATGGTTTGGATGATTTTTATTTCTTTTTCCTGTGTTTCTAAACTTTTTCTCTGACAGCTCTTCATCATCATCAGTTTTTCTTTTTGAATTTCTTTTTAACTGCTGAGACTTTTTCTTGGAAACATGTGGTTTACCAGGCATCTTGATCAGCTGTTGAAACTCGTGGAAATCAAGTATCTCAATTTAGACCTCTTGCATAATGTCATTAATTTCTCAGGAACCCTTCCTGGAGCCATGCTCAGGATAATTTGCCAAGTAGGGTAATTTTGATCAGAGCATTAGGCTTAGCATTAACATTTAAAAATTTGCTTTAATTGTTGTAAGGTTAGCCATATTATTTTATCTTCATAGAATAATTAAGGAACTTCTTAAGAAATACTTTTATTTTTGTAGTAATTTATAGTGTTTTGTTCTTAAGTATAAATTATTTGTATTCTTTTCTAATTTTAATGATAAAATAGTAACATAAAGTTTAATAATTTATTTTTTTTTGAAATGCACAAGATGTTGAATTATAAAAGTTTTTCATAGCATAAAAACTTTCTGCCATATGCCTGTCTCAAATATTTTTGGGAAACTTTGGTAGCATTTTGAGGTTGCCATTTTTTCATACTTGAAATAGATTATTTTTTTCCCTCATGAAATGGAGAATAGAAAGTTACTTTTAGAAGATATGTGGCTTTTTATATTTATAAATAGCATGCTTTTTTTTCTTTTACCACTCAGATTAATAGTTTCCTATAAGAGATAGAGCTAAGTGTCTCTGGCAAATAAATCTAACATGAAATCTGGAATCCATAATGGAGAAAATGAAATTGTAGAACAACAAGTATTATATGAATAGGGTTGCCAGAAAAATACAAGACTAGTTAAATTTGAGTTTTAGATACACAACAATAATGTTTGAGACACACTTACATTAAGAAAATAACTACTATCATTGTTAATGTGAAATTTAAATGTTGCTGGGCATCCTGTATATTTATTTGCTAAATCTGGCAACCCTAATTATGATTCTGTTTAAGATATATATATATATATATATATATATATATATATATATAGTGTAGTTAATTCTAGAAAAATATCTGTAAAAATATGTAGCAAAACATTAGTGATGGTTGTTTCTGGTGATGAGAGTAGCAATAGATAAATTCTAAATGCTTTCTTTGTACGCTATCCTTTGTGTTAATTTATCGCAGATGTATGTATTTTTTTCATACTTAAGTTACTTGTTTAGTACATTTTGTCAGAGTGGTAAAGATATAGTGGATACCATAAACGATCAAAATATCTGATACTTATAAGAGCTTATGAATGGAAGGGACAGGTAATCACAAATAAATATAAGATTTCAATAAGTAGCACAAAAGAAAATCTCACATATGTTTTAAGATTACGAAGTAGGAGGAACTGACTTGGTTTGGAAGATCACTGCAAGCTTTCTTGAAGAAGTAAAGTTTGATATTACATGTGGAGTTAATGTAGACATTAACCAACTTATGCCTCATGTTCCGTTAATGGAATGGTAGTGATGTGGGAGTTAGCTATATTCTACTGCTCAAGGTTATCACTGAGGTCTGATTTTTCATACATGTCTGTCTCCTGAGGGTACATATTATCATGTGGTCCACAGAGTTAGTCACTGCTGCAGATGCTGGCATGCAGAGAACTTGTCAAATCATGCAAAAAATTCACAAATTTCAACCTCCAGTATAAAATGGTTAATTGGCTGAAGAAGATGACCTTTCAAACAGAATAAAGAGTGGCAAGAAATTTGGAGAGTAGGAGGAACTAAAGGAGGTGATTGAGTTCCAGAGGGAGTGGTGTAAGATAAGGCTGGAGAGAAAGAGGCCACACCCCTGTGGAGACTTGTGCTCTCCTTAAAGAATCAGGTTTTATCCTTAAGGTGATGCTAAAGACAGTATCTGTGGTGTTGGCAGGATCAGATTTTATTTTGAAAAGATCATTTTGGCTGCAGTATGGAGAATTTCAATGATGGGTAGCTATATGCATGTGAGTGAGTATTGGTAGACTAGTAGAAAGGATATTGTAGTAGTTCTTGTAAGAGAGAAATAGGAGTTTTATCTTGGTAGGGAGTTTGGAGATAGACAGGTGGAGACAAAGTTTTAGAATATTTAGGAGGTAAAATTTTTAGGATTTAGTGATAATGTCAATATGTGACAGTTGCTAAGTGAGAAGTATTAAAAATAACATCAAACTTTTGTTCTGTACCATAAATGTAATTAAATACAATAAAGCTAATTTAAAAATGTGAATAGTTATCTAGAGTGGCAGGTTAGCAAGTAAAATGAATTATTTGGAGAGAGTTTTTAAGTTAAATGGTATATGGTGGTAGGAGGTAGGTGAACCAGGAGATTGTGATATGAACCTTTTTAAGGAATATCCTTGAAATTAATTTTAGTTTTATATTCAAATAGAATTTTAGTTTTTTAAATTATAAAATTATTTGACATTCTTTGAATAAAACAGAACTCTGGTAATGATAAATATAAAATAAAAATTCGAAGTTTCTTTTTCAACTTTTCCGAGGGAGACTTTCTCTATCTTTAATAATGTATTTTATTTGAAAAATAGATTTTGAATTAATAACACTGTTAAAAAAATAAGGCCATTTGTCACTTGATAGGTAGCTAAACTTATCCATTCTTTTATTTACTCTAATCTTTCTTTCTTTGTTTTTTTGGTTTTTTGATAGCCTTTTGTCAGGTTTCTGTGTCTGTAGTTAATCAATCCCTTTCTCTTATCCTTCTGATCTTTTTCTACACAAATACGATCAAGTAATTCCTTTGCTTCAAAACCTTTTTTGGTTCACCACTTACTGCAAGAGTTAAGTTTAAACTTAAAGTTAAGTTTTTACTCTTACATTCTTGATCAGCTTACATTCATTTCTTTATTTGTTGGAGAGAGTGAGAATTTTAATACCATAGTGTCTCTGAACATGCTTGCGTTTCTTTCTAGAATTTGTTTTTAGTCTAGAAAATACTAGCTGAACTTTCTATACTCAAATCAATGTTATCTTTCTCAAATGTGGCCACCCTTTGGAAGACTTAGCAAGTTCTACTATCAACGTTCCATAAATTTTCATAGTAACTTATTTGTACATCTTCTTATCCTACACAGTAAATTATTAGTGTTAGATATAGTATAAATAATAAATATACATTTATACTACATAATATCATGTGTCCCTTAGTACTTTATTTATTCCCATTTCAAAAAAACTCGTATATGATAGTGTTCAGTAAATATGTTATGAGTTCTGCTATGACAGAGATGTTTTGCTACTTTCTGTGGATAATATACAACCAGGTGAGTAAGTTGTCAAATACCTTAAAATCTAGAAGAGAAAATAGAGATGAACATATCTTATTACAAATAAGTGTGGTAATATTATGAAGAGTGAAAGTGTTCTGGGAACTATGGAAAAGGAATAGTCAGTTATCTTTGCAGAGGAGCTCAGGTGTTGTTAACCTCCTTTAATATAAGGCTATGAATCCATCATGCTTGTGTTATTATCAGATAGGTTATTTTTTCTTGCCTTCTTCTTGTAAATTTTAGTATTCCAAAGCATTTATTGAAGAAATAGAGTAGGAACTGCCACAATGGCTCTACCTTCCTAATTTAAAACTTCTGATTTCAAGGCAGTCCTCCCCTTAAGTTATTTTGTTTCCAGTAATTTCAAATGTATGACCCTTGACCATTACCCCTCTTTGCAAGCAGGCACTACACAATGAAATGACCTCCAATTTCTTCTCTAAAAAGTTCCATCACTTTGTTGCCAGCTTGAGATTGTTTCTGCAGCCTTCTTACTCAGTGTGGCTATCTCTTAGTTTATAAATAGTTCTTTAACGTTTATTCTAAGAAATGAGGACCAGTAATAATGAAGCTGAATTTAAAAAAATGTATATGATTTTTGTTAGCTTTGGCTAACAAGTAAGAGAATAATTTCATGTGTGTGAAAAATGAACAGATTTTTCTTCTAAGAAATTTCAAAAGGAAAATTCTGAAAGTCTTATGCAATAATAGCATAATTTGATTAAATGTTTTTTCTTCTAAATTCTATGTTCTAATGAATTTGCTTAAAAACAAACAAACAGGCTGGGCCCAGTGGCTCATGCCTATAATCCTAATACTCTGTTAGGCTAAAGCTGGGGCATTACTTGAGGTAAAGAGTTAAAGACCAACCTGAACAAGACTGAGACCTCATCTCTATAAACAATAAACAAATTAGCTGAGCATGGTCGTCCAAGCCTATATTCCCACCTACTCGGGAGGCTGAGGTAAGAGAATCACTAGAACCCAGGAGTTTGAGGTTGTGAGCTATGATGACTACAGTGTACTTTAGCTGAAGTGACAGAGCAGTCATACTCTTTCCTATTATTGTAGTGTGATTCATGGAATTTTACTTGTCACTATCTGATGTTCCCTTCTATGTTTATTTCCTTCTTTGTTTATTTCTTTACTAACTACTATAGTGTCAGCACTTGGCGTACAGTTGGTGCCTAATATTTGACGAATGAATGAATCAACCATTGCTCTAGGTTAGTGTGCTACCCATGTTATATCTGGCTCAGGTACTGTCCATAATTTTCAGAAACTTTACTCAGCTTATACTATAATGTTTATTATAGTGAAAATAGAGCCCTAATAGTAATACTAAAAAAAAGAAAAATTTGAGGTTGAGGTCTGGAAATCTGGTTTAAATCTGAACATGTGAAGGTACAATATAATTTAGACTGTCAGCCCAGTTCTGTTACTGTATTTCTTCTTTTGTAAAGTAACTTCCTTCAGGGATGTTTGGAGAGTTCAAAAAAATAGTAGTATATTTAGGAGTTTTTCATGAAGTACTCTATAATTTAGTAATTTAATGTTCTCCCTTAACCTTCAAAGAGAAGTAAAATTCTGTAAAATAAGTATTTTGGCCTTTCCTTATGGCAGCAGTGGAGGCCTATTTATTATCTATGGTGAACATATCTTGCTTTGTAAACCTGTTTTTTACTCTTACTCTGTAAACTTATCTTTATCTTCTTTGGTAAACTTTGTTTCATGTTTGAAATAAAAAAGTATCTTTTCCTATTTTTTAACAATAAAGTGATTTCAAAAGATAAGGTTTAGCTTTATGTTATAATCTTACTATATGTACCAGCCAGAGATGTAAGTAAAAATTAAATACTTAATTGGAGAATCTCTATAATGTCATGGAATATTTATAAAGTATAAAATTTTAGACTATCTTTTCCCTAGTAACCCTTTAATTCCGATGTTTTTTCCTTTCTTAAGTCATAAGTATCCAATTTCCTTTTGATTTATTCCTCACATAATTTGAAATCTAGTTTCTTTTTTGATTTCTGATATATTTATTATAGAAAATATAATTAATTTACTAGAAACTTGGATATATTCATTTCTAGGCTTTGAGGACTATGAAAGAATAAAGCTCATCAACTTTCCTACTTTAATGTTTTCAATGTAAAAATATGCTACATTTTGATATATTATTCTACCTCCATCTCACCTATTCAAAACTCTATCTCTATAAAGATTCAGTTAAAATCTACCTTTTCGAAGAAAAAGTATCCAATGTACTCAGCCCTACTATGAAGCTAATTTATAGCTGTCATATGAATGGTATAACCCAACGATATCACAAGAATATAGGGAAAGGGGGAGGGGTAGGGATGGGGGAGGGGAGGGTGGGGCGGAGGGAGGGTAATTGGTGGGGCCACACCTGCAGTGCACCTTGGAAGGGTACAGGCGAACCTTGCTAGATGTGGAGTACAAATGCCTTCATGTAGTGACGGAGAGATTGCTGGGAGGGCTATGTTAATCAGGTTGATGATAATGGTTAAGATTGTATATGAAGCCAGCACATTGTGCCCCTTGATTGCACTATTGTACACAACTATGATTTAATGATAAAGATAATAAAAAAAATAATAAAATAAAAAATAAATTTCAAGAAAATGAAAGGCTAATTTATAACTATAGACATCAAAATTGTTGGCATTTATGGGGGGGTCGGTTTTTAATGTAATTGTATAGAAATTAATTTGAGGTAAAGAAAATTTCCTGTAAAAAAAAAAAATAAAAAAATAAAATCTACCTTTTCTCTAATGACTTTGCCAACCTATTATATCTGAAGTGATTGCTTATTTTTTATTCTCTGTTAGCTATTATTTGTAATTACTCATACTTTACCCTTTATAACATCTTATTTTACTTTCTTTAACCAGTGGTAATTTCCTTTTTCTACTATTGTATTTTGTGGTTCTAACTGTCACTGTGTGTTTCACATTAACAAACCGTTATGTCTCCTAGATTCATCCTCTTTGGCGTCTCATTTCATAGTGTCTGTCCTAACATTTTTTTTTTTTTTTTTTTTTTTTGCTTTATGTGCTTAATAAAAGTTTTTGGTTTTTGTTTTTACCTCCCATAGAATATCCATTTATTTAACTGTAATTGGAAATAGTTGTGTATCTTACCAGTTGCCATATTGGGAGGTATTAAGTTGTATTCTTATGTAGCCATGTTACTTAGATTTTAATAACAGTTTTACCAACTAATAGTTGTAGGATCTTGGGAAAAGTCATTCAACCTCTCTGTGACTCAATTTTCTCATTTGTAATTGAGAAGATGATAATAACTTTCAGGGTTGGTGTATAGATTAAGTAAGAAGGTAAATATAAATGCTAAATACATTGTTGTAACTTGGTTAAGTACTAGCAATGCTCCTCTACATTATCAGCATTAT
Organism: Perodicticus potto; assembly: GCA_963574655.1. NCBI lineage: Eukaryota > Metazoa > Chordata > Mammalia > Primates > Lorisidae > Perodicticus > Perodicticus potto. The sequence continues at coordinate 15,018 of CAUYRH010137799.1, forward strand.
TATTATTTTTTGAGACAGAGCCTCAAGCTATCTCCCTGGATAGAGTGCTGTGGCATCACAGCTCATAGCAACCTCCAATTCCTGGGCTCAAGCAAGTCTCTTGCCTCCGCCTCCCAAGTAGCTGGGGTTACAGGTGCCCGCCACAATGCCTGGCCATTTTTTTTGCAGTTTTTGGCTGGGGCTGGGTTTGAACCTGCTACCTCTAGCATGTGGGGCCGACACCCTACTCACTGAGCCACAGGCACCACCCCTCGCCTGGCCATTTTTTGGTTGCAGCCGTCATTGTTGTTTGGCGGGCCTGGGCTGGATTCGAACCTGTCAGCTCAGGTGTATGTGGCTGGCGCCTTCGCCCGTTGAGCCGCAGGCACCAAGCATTATTTTATGACATGGTAGAAAGAGGTTTGAAGGCAGGTAGGCTCAGCTGCTTCTGTGACGCTGAATAACTTTATTTTCTAAAACCTAGTTTCTGCATTAGTAAAATGGGGATTGTTTATTTTGAGTGTTAAATGTAACATACACACACATATCACTTAATTTGTGTGCCCAGTGGCAACTCTGTTTTCTTATGTAACGTTGTTTTTCTCCAGCCTGAGCGCTACTTCCTTTCCTACTTCATAGCTGGCTGACCGTGACTAAAAGCTACTCGAGGAAGTTATGACTTTAGCAGTTAGTTTAGTGCCTTCAAAACCTGAACTGTAGGGAAACCATAATGTGTTTTTCTAAAGTCCATTACATTCAGGAGATGAGTAAGTATATGGAACTGAATAAAAGTTTTGTCTGGGGAACAGATTTTGGCAGTATCAATAAAGGTTTTATAATACTGCAGTTTTGTCACTTGTACCAATGTGTCCCATATAGGAACACTATGGATAAAGAAGTCTAGATTTGTGCTTGATGGTAGTTTATTCATTGAATGTAAATTACTGATTTCATCTGATAATAATGTAAAGATAGTTTCTTATATAGTTATTTGTTTTATATATAAAATATCATAATCAGATAAGAAGAGTGTTGATGTCAAATCAAATATTACACAGGATTATAAATTCAGTTTTTGTCTACAATCAACAATCAAAGCTTCAACAATTATTAACGTTTTGCTTTTTCTCTTGGTCTAAAGAATGTTACAGTTGGTATTCACCCTGAGGGTTAGAGAGTCTCACTTCCGGCCACATCTGAAAAATAGCAGCAAATGTCTATCTAGCCACTTATGGGAGGATATTAGCACCACCTTGTGGTGCCTGATATACCCTGCCATTTACTTTTAGTGCCCTGCCCTTATGACACAGATCTTCATAATCAGGGAAAGAGAAGTAAGAAAGACCTCAGTTTAACAATTATCTTTCAAAGGCATGGGTAAACTTTGATAGTTGGACACTTTTTACTATTGAATCCTAAACATTTCTATATTTTTAGTTTAAGATCTTTCTTATTATAATAATTTAAGTGCCTAGGCGAATATTTAAAGGTAGCTTTGAAAGTATACGAATAATGTTCTAAGGCTACTTTAGAAGGTATTATTTTACTTTTCTCTAAATTATATAAGATTATTATAAAATAAGTCCTTTTATCTTAAATAATTTTTGAAATTAATATTTAATTATGATATACTTACTGAATTTTGTCTCAGTTGCCATTGTAACATAAAAACTGTTTGCCAATAACTTTAAAAACATTTAAAATATTTTAAACAGAATTTTATAGCCATAAAATAACATTGATTTTAAAAGCAACATTTTCATAAAAGTCAGAATATTAATTTTCTTCCAGGGTTTTATTTTATACTTTTATATTTTGAACAATTGGTTCCTTAATGTTATTCACCATTAGAATAGTTTTATATTATTCTAATTAGGCTTGAAAGCAAAATGTATCAGTTGTATTTAGAATTGTCTGTTCCAGCTAATTTCTGAAATATATTTCAGTGTTAGTAAAGATAAGTGAATATAATGGGTAAGATCAGTATAATGTAGGTATCAATATTGAAGGACATTTTATATTTTGGACAGTAAAGGAAAGTATATACTAAATCTTCCATGTAATTGATAAGTGTACAAATAGTATACAAGAAATCTAAACTTACAAAATTTACCATACTGGTCAACCTGAAATGTTTGTAATAAAAATTAAAGAACTATTTAAATGTAGACTTAAATAGAACGAGTCTAATTCAATACATGGGTTAATCACATAGTAGTTATGTGGTAAGTAGTGTGTTCATTTTGAATGAAAACTATGGCTGCTAGATAATGAATCAGTATATAACCAAACTGTGCATTAGTATTATTGCATTTGATTGCAAAGAGAAAGCACAGGTTTTATTTTCTTTTGAAAACATTGTAAACTTGAAGATATTATAACAAAGAAAATGCTCACTTCTTAATTTATATAACATTTTATTGTTTTCTGATCATACTGTTTCAAGAACTTAAAAGGTGGTGGAGGTAATCTATTACATAACTTATAAAATTGAGAATTGTGGTGCCACTGACAAAAGCAAGGGGATTAAGAGTAGAAGCTAATGTTGATATGTGATTTAAGCTCACAGCTACTTTCTAATCTGTCAAAATCTTGGATATATTACAGACACTTTCCTCTGAGGAATATTGGCTTTCTCTATTCATTGCATCATTATGCACATCACTATGGGAAATTATTCTCTTTTGAGGGAAATCATCACTTTCCATTCATTATTCTTTGTTCTCTTTTACCACATAGTACCGCTTATACTCATAGCCACTGGTGGAGGCAATACTGGGATTAACTTGACACCTATAAGTAATCTTGAACAAGTTAACTACCTCTTGGTGACCCTCAGTTTTTTTCATCTGTAGATTGGAGATAATGCCTGGATTATAGTAATAAGTACTGACTAACTGATGTCTATTACTTGGTATTATCACCAAAAAAAAAAATAGTGATCTTACCAGATTCTTGTTAGAAATTTCATTAGACATGTAAATATGTTGTTGAGAAACTGATAAGCATCCAGTGCCTGTCAGTAGTTAGACAAACCATGCATTAGTCAGGTGTAAACCCTCATGCCTATAATCCAAACACTTTGGGAGGCTGAGATGGGAGGATCACCTAAGTCTAGCAGTTTGAGACCAGCCTGGGCAACAAAGTGAGGCCTAGTCACTATTTAAAAAAAAAAAATTTAGTCAGGCTTGGTGGTGCATGCATCTAGTCCTAGCCACTTGGAAGGCTAAGATGAGGATTGCTTGAGCCCAGGAGTTCAAGTCTGCAGTGAACAGTGATCATACCACTGTGGCCTAGGTAACAAAGTGAGACCCTCGCACAAAAGAAAGAAAAGAAAGAAAAAAAAAAAAGAAAGAAAGAAAGGAAACCATACATTGTCTTCTTCAGGGGTTGACAAAGTTGGCAAACATTTTAATAAAAGGACAGATGATTAATATTTTGTTACAACTACTGAACTCTGCCATGGTAGCGGGAAAGCAGCCATAGACAATATGGAAATGCGTAAATGAAGCTGTGTTCTAATAAAACTATTTATAGACACAAATTTGAATTTCATATGATCTTCAAAAGTCATACAATATTGTTCTTTTGATTTATTTTTAACTATTTATATATAAGGAAGCATTTTTACTTTGCAATCTTTATGAAAACCGATGGTGGACTGATTTGGTTTATAAATCCCTTTCTTAGAATGAAAGCAGGACAGCAGACAATACAACAGAGAAACAGAGACAGCATCTCTCCTAAATGAGGGATATAAGAATTGTACTTCTGGTGCAACTATAAAGCAATATGACCTTGATTAAAATAACTTCAAGGAAAATATCACCCAGGAATATCAGTCTTAGCTCCTTAGATGATTAGATAAATGACTCTCCTGAAGGATGACTAACGTGCAGAAGTATTCTATTCACATAGCAGCAGTTGGGACGGAGTAGTAGTTCTCTGTCAATTGTTATGAAGATGTACATAAAGGGAGAAAAGGTATGCTGTTTAATATGGTTTCCTTTACACATGTATGTATAAAAACCAGTGTCCTCAAGGCAATTCTCTTGCCTCACCCTCCCAAGTAGTTGGGACTACAGGCGCCCAGTATAACGCCTGGCTATTTTTCGTTGCAGTTGTTATTGTTGTTTTAGTTGGCCCAGGCCAGGTTTGAACCTGCCAGCCTCCGTTAGGTGGCCAACACTGTAACATTCTGCTACAGAAACTGAGCGTAGACCTGGGTTTAAATCTTATTCTCCATTCATTAGCTTTTTCTAGGGTTTGGTTTTGACATCTACAGAATGACTTTAATAGATAATCTACTTCCTTGGATTGTTATTAAAATTAATGAGATAAATCCTAAGAAATGCTTGGAAAAGTGATACTAATTTTATTTTGTAAGCAGAAGGAATATTGTAAGAAACAAGCTGATTCTCCTCTTTTGCACTTAGATATAGTGATAATGATAACTGCCATTTAAGGTGAAATCATTATATCCTCAACATTAACTCTTTGAGCTCAGAAAAGTTTATAGACATGTTGACTGGTCTCACTGTAATTTCATGACCACTATCCTAAAAGTAGACTCTTCTGCTTTTTGGTAATCATCCTTTATTTACCTAATCCAGGGGTCCTCAAACTTTTTAAACAGGGGGCTAGTTCACTGTCCCTCAGACCGTTTGAGGGCTGGACTATTGTTTAAAAAAAAAACTATGAAGAAATTCCTATGCACACTGCACATATCTTATTTTTTTTAAGTAAAAAAGCAAAACAGGGGCGGTGCCTGTGGCTCAAAGGAGTATGGTGCCGGCCCCATATACCAGAGGTGGTGAGTTCAAACCCAGCCCTGGCCAAAAACTGCAAAAAACCAAAACAAAACAAAACAAAAAAACGGGAACAAATACAAATACAATATTTAAAATGGAAAAAAAAAAAAAGGCGCCTTCTATCTGCAAAAAAAACAAAGAGACCTCCTAACTTCAGGAAGAAAGTCCCCCCTTAACCACAAAAAAGGACTCTACTAACTGCAAAAATTAAAAAAAAAAAAAGACCTCCTAACTCCACCCCCCAAAATATATCCTAACTTGTTCTTACCTTGGTCCTCAGGCAGCAGCAGGCTCTGCACAGGCAAGCTCATGACTCCTCTAATCACGAGTCTCAGTCTCACCCGAGACTGAGAGGAGGAGTCTAGAGACAGAGAGAAGGAGGGGAGTCGGAGAGTGCTGCTGCCGGGGACTAGTCAGCTGCTAAGCAGGACAGGCACTGATGGCAAAAACACCCAGCAGGCTGGATAAATGTCCTTGGCCAGGCCACATGTGGCCTGCAGGCCATAGTTTGAGGACCCCTGACCTAGTCCATTATCCTCTACCTTTTTATATACACTCTTGCACAGTGGAAGTGTGGTCACTTTGGAGCAAAGCTTTAGAATCAGCTGGGAGCTTGTTAGAAATGCACACTATCAGGCTACATACTATATCTGTAGAATCACAATATGCGTTTTAGTAAGATTCCCCAGGTTATTCGTATTTTCATTCTAGTTTGAGAAGTGCTGTTCTAAACCACCATTTTTCACTTTATTCACTTTTCAAACTTCTACCATCCTTACCGTTCAGTTCCTTTGAATTCATTTCGTGGATGATGACTTTGCTTTCTACTTTTCTGAAAAGATAGTCAATGAAGAGACTCTAATACTACAGAACCATATATACTTACCTTTCAGTTTCTATTCCAGTATTATGCCTTCCAGTTACTATGCACCTGTTTAAAGCTTGTTCTCCCTACTCAGAGACATCACTCCAGTAAATCTGTACTTAATCTTTTGTATCTCCCATATTTCCCTTTCTGCTGAATCATTTGGTCCAGTTTATAGACATTCTTTTTTCTCCTGTCTCAAAAAAAATAAAACAAAGCTTTTCTTGAATCCTAATTTTCCTTCACCAGATACTACCACATTTCTTTGCCCTCTTTGTGTAAAAACTTCTCAAAAGAATTGTCTATACCCATTTTCTTCATTTCTTTCTTCTTGTTTCTGAACCCACTGTCATCAGTTTTTGCTCCCCCTTCTCCATTAAACTGCTCTTGTCCAAGTTATCAGTGACCTTAACAGTGTTATATGCAATTGGCTGTTCTTAGTCCTAATTTTATTTAACTTGGTATCAGTACTTGACAAAATTGATCATTTTCTCTTCTCTGAAACATTTGCTTTCATTTCCTTCTTCTCTTGGTTTTCTCCTACTTCTCCTTTTCTCAGTCTTATTGTCTGGATCCTTTTCGTTTCACCGACCTCTTTCTGTTGGAATAGTCCATGGATTAATACTTGATAATGTTTTCCTCTCCCCACTAATGCTCACTTATGCCCTAGTAATCTCATTCGATTTTATGGCTGTTAATACTACACGTGTCTACTGTTCGTATGTTTATTTATCTAGACTAGACTTCTTTCTTTACCTCTAACTTATTAACACCTTGACTTGGATGTCTAATAGACATCTTAAATTTGTCATGTCCATAATGAGCTCCTGCTTTTTCTCCCTAAACCTGCCCTTCCATCAGTCTTCTCCATCTTAGTAACTAATTTCATCCTTCCAGTAAGTTGAACCATAAACCTTGAAGTCATCCTAGTCTCCTTTTCCTTACATCTGATGGCCAATGTTTTGGAGGAACTTGATGACTCTTCAAAATATAATCTCAATCTGGTCATATGCCACTACTTCTATCCTAGTCTGGGGTACGTCACATTGCACCTGAATTATAATAATTATAATACTCCCTGCCTTCCATCCTTGTGCTCCCTATAGGTCATTCTTAGTGCAGCAGTTAGAGCAACAGTTCTCAACCTGTGGGTCACGACCCACAGGAACTGTATTAAAGGACCACGGCATTAGGAAGGTTGAGAAACCACTGAGTTAGAGTGATCCTTTTTAAATGTATATTCATATCACTCCTTTGTTCAAAACTACCCAGAGGTTCCCCATGTCACTGAGATAAAAGCCAGAGTATTTACAATTACGTATATGGTTGTACATGATCACTTTGTTTCTAGGAGAGATTTTTTTGGCAGTTTAACTGTCATGGCAGATATTTAGTAAAAAAAAGATTTTCTAAGTAATTTTTAATTTTGCCGATCTAAGAGATATAGACTTAAAATCTGAAGTTCAGGCCAGTGCTAAGATCATGCCTGTAATCCTAGCACTCTAGGAGGCTGAGGCAAGAGGATTGCTTGAGCTCAGGAGTTCAGACCAGCTGAACAAGAATGAGACTTGCCTCTGTTAAAAATAGAAAAATTTGTAGCGTCCAACTTTCACAAATAATGTCATCTGTTAGTATTTTATCTAAATTATTTCTTCTTTAGTGAACACTTTTTCCATAAAATGTAATTCTTTTATCTTTGTCCAAGTAGAGAAATTTAAATTCAAGATTCATCAATAAACTGCTTCTCCAGTTGAAGCCATTTTTAACTGTAGTCCGTCACCCCACAGACAGAACTGCTTCAAGTTCCAGTGTTCTTAGGCATAGTGTAGAAAGATAATAGTTTTATATGGTATCCAATCATTATATTTGTTGACTTCCTTTTTAACAAACATTTTCACTAAGAAGAATTTTAAATAGAACATACCAATTAGTACGATGAACACCCATATACCCTATTTACTATTAGACTGAACAGTCAACATTTTGCCATATATTTCATCAGTTTATTTTTGCTTAAATGTTTTAAAGGAAATTATATACATCATGATATTTCAACCTCTAGTACCTCAGTATGTATAATGTATAAAATATGCATATTATATAAAATATGAGATTTCCCAATTCATACTTCCCTTTTATTAGACATAACCACAATTCTGTTATTTCACTTAACACAATTAACAGTGATTCCCTGTATCATCTCATACCTATTCCATTTTCAAATGTGTCCAATTGTTGCCCAAATATTATTTATAGCCAGTCTGTTGAAATCAAGATCCAATTAAGGAATCAGGGTTCATGCCTTTCATTTGATTGTTAATTCTCTTATGCCTCTTGTACTGTAGACTTCCCCTACCCCATTATTCCCCAAAGACATTGATTTGTTAGAATGGTAAGTCAATAGAACTTTATAGAACTTCTGGACTTTCACCTTTTGGATATGTATAATTTTATTCACATAATGTCATTTATTCACTTGTCCCTTGTATTTCCCATAAACTGTAAGTTAGCTATAAAGGCAGGATTATGTTCAAATTAATCTTTCTTGATAAGAATACATTAAGGATTATGTTGTTTACTTCGTGTTGTATTAGACCAGAAGACACATGTTTGGTTGTTCATTTATTTATGATATTAGACTTGATTACTGAGGTAAGAATACATTGTAATGTTACATTAAAAATTTCTTTTTGTTGTGAAATTAGCGAGTAATTTTATGCTACTTGGAGATCACGTGAATATGTAAGTCAGCATCAACCTTTCACAAATGATATCATCCATTAATCAAATACAGATATATAAACATATACATTTATATATACATATATAAAAACATACATATATATATATATTCATGTATAAAATTTTATATTTTAATATATTCCATTAAGTATATTTCAGTTATGCCTCCAGAGAGGCTTTTATTTCTTAAGAGAAATTTACTTCTTAAGAGAAGTGAATAGTAAATATTAAAAGAAAAGATGAAAGAATTCCTTAAATTAGACTGAAAGACACACAATCATATTATATTGGCATCATGTTCCTCATCAGCATTCACACAATCTAAACATGTGTGTGGCTGAGATGTGAAATTCATCAGGACTTTAAGATGAATGCTAGAGAGTATAAAATGTGAGGTTGGAGATATTACAGAATTAGCAAGGAAGCTTATATGTAAGTATGAAGAATACAGTAAGAGACACTGAGAAGCAACCCTAATGACAAGAAATATCAGTTCCAGGGCAGCGCCTGTGGCACAAAGGAGTAGGGCGCCGCCGGCCCCATGTACCAGAAGTGGTGGGTTCAAACCCAGCTCTGGCCAAAAACTGCAAAAAAAAGAAAGAAATATCAGTTTTAGGATGTTTTTTAGGTACTAAAAACAAATGAGTCTTAAAAAACAATGAATGAGGGTTAAAGAGATATTTTATAGGATTTATCTTTAAAATAGGATATAGGATTTTATTTTTAAAATACTAATGTGCACTACACTTGCCATAGATTGCAGCCCTTCCTAATTCTCTAACCCTTGTTTCAGGAGCACTTTGTGCTGCAATTATGAGAATTTGGGTTTATATTTCAAGGCAATTATTTACTGAATATATATATATATATATATATATACACACACACACACACACACATATATGAATTAGTCCATTTTTGCTGCTATAAAAATACCCAAGGCTGGGTAACTTCTGAAGAACAGAAGTTTATTTCTCACAGAATGGAGGCTGAGAAGTCCAAGATAAGGCTCTGGCAGGATTGGTGTCTGATGAGTGCTGCTCTTTTCTCCTGGGATGGTTCATTGTCACTGCATCCTCTGGAGGAAAACAACACTGTATCCTCACAAGGCAGAAGGCAAAGGGCAAGAGAGAGCATCCTTAAACCTCAAGCCCTTTTTTAAGGTACTAATCCATTCATGAGGGTGGAGCTCTCATGATTTAATCACTTTTCAAAAATCCCCCTCTTAATAATACCTCTATGGGGATTGAGTTTCAATATGAATTTTGGAGGGGGAACATTCAAACCATAGCAACCTATATATCTGGAAACTGTCCTGGAAACTTCCAGCACAAATCAACATAGCTAACATATTCGTCAGCCCCAGTAGTTTCTTTTTGCTCCTTTGTGTACTTCTTTCTTTTTAAAAATTCTACATATAACTTGAAAATTCATATTACATGACATGATTTTTTTGGTTTGGATTCAAATATGGTCCTTAATGAGTGCTAGTTTAGGACTCCAAAGCAGTACTGTGCAAGAGATATAATTGGGTTACATTATATGTAACCCATATGTACTTTTTAAATTGATAAATAAAAATTATATATAGTTATCACATACAATATATTGTTTTGAAATATGTTTACATTGTGTATTCCTTTTTACTGTTGGCTTATCTATGCATCTGTTAATGACTATTTGGTTGGTTTCCAAAGCATGGCTATTACAAATGAAGCTACCATGAACATTTGTGTGAGTGTCTTTATAAGGACATGTGCCTTCATTTCTCTTGGGTAAATACCTAGGAATAGAATGACTGAATCATATTGTAAGTGTACATATTTTAAGAAGTTGTCAAACTGTTTTCCAGAGTGGTTTATCATAATACACTTCCACCAGGAGGACGTCTACCTCTTCCACATACGTTTGGCATGGTTGTCTTATTTAATTTAAGCCATTCTACAGATGTGACTTTGATTTGTTATTATTCTAATGATAAGAAGCATCTTTACTTGTGCCTATTTGCCATCCTTATGTCTTCTTTGATAAGTGTCTGTCCAAATCTCTTTTCAAAATTTAGTTGGTCTGCTTACTGAGTTTTGAGAATTCTTCATATGTTTATCAAAGATACATATCCTTTATCCGATATATGATTGCAAATATTTTTTCTTAGTTTTTTATCTTCTGATTTTCTTAAGAGTATGTAAGTGCAAAAAGTTTTAATTTTGCCAAGTCCAATTTATAATTATTTTCTTTTATTAATCATGTTATTATTGTATATCTAAAAAAACTTTGCCTAATTCAAAGTCAAAAAGATTTTCTCCTTTGTATTCTTTTTGAAGTTTCAGTTTTATATTTAGATCTATGGTCCATTTTTAGTTAAATTTTGTATGTATATGAGGTATGAAGTTCATTTGTGGAATGGACTATTCTTTCTTCATTGGATTTCTTTGCACAATTTGTGGAAAATGCTTTTTCTTTCTGTCAGTATCATACTCTCTTGATAATCATAGTTGTATAAATTGGACTTGGCAAAATTAAAAATTTTTGCACTTACATACTCTTAAGAAAATCAGAAGATAAAAATAAGGTTTCAAATAAGGTTTCAAATCAGAAGCATTAATCCTCCAACTTTGTTCTTTAAAGTTACTTTTTTGAGTCTTGGTCTTTTCCATTTCCATGTGAATTTTAGAATCTGCTTTTCATTTTCTACTAGAAGAAAGCCTTCTGGGATTTAGATTGGATATTTTTGGATTGTAGATCAGTTTTTGGAGAATTCACATGTTAATGATATTGACTTTTCTGACACATGAACATAGTATAGCGAAGCCTTCTTTAATTGCTGATAGCAATATTTTATAGTTACAATATACAGCTCTTGCATCTTTTGTCAGATTTGTTCCTTGGTATTTTGTAATTTCAACATTATTGTAAATGGTAGTTTTAAACCCTCTTTAAAAATTGAGCAGAAAATATAATACATATTATATAGATATAATGTAAAATTAATATATTGTGTAGATATATAACATGAATCCTTTTAACATTTAAAGAATACAGTGGCATTTAGTATATTCAAAATTTTATTGAGCTATAAACTCTTACCTAGTTCCAAAACATTTTCTTTCCCACTAAAAGAAACCCCACTTAGATAAGTGCTCCCCTTCCTTCAGCCCCTAGCAACCACCAATCTGTGATTTGTCTCTCTGGATTCACCTCTTCTCAATATTCATATAAATGGAATCATATATTATGTAACATTTTTTGTCTCTGCTTCGTTCATTTAGCATAATGTTATCAAAGTTCCTGTTAACAGCATGTATAAGTACTCCATTTCTTTTTGTGGCCAAATAGTATTTCACTGATTGTATATACCATATTTGTTCATCCACTCCCCATTATAGATATATTTTTTGTGATGTAGTGTTACTATGAAAATGTGAGTGTGTGTGTGTGTGTGTGTGTGTGTGTGAGTGGATGAGTATATACACATTTGTTTGAGTACCTGTTTTTATTTTGTTTGTTTATATACCCAGGAATGGAATTTCTGGTTCATGTATAAGACTATGTTTAACTTTTTGAGGAACTACCAAACAATTTTCTACAGCGGCTGAACCATTTGTATTCCTAACAGCAACGTTTGTAGGTTCCTATTTTTCCACATCTTTACCAACACTTATTATTATTATTATTGTTAGTATGGCAATTCTGGATCTTGGGGGGTATGAAGTGTCACCTCATTGAGGTTTAGATTTGCATTTTTATAATGAACATTTTTTTCATGGGTTTCTTTCCTCCCTCTGTTGAATATTTGAGGGAGAAGCTTTGAAGTTCTGTGGCGTTCTCCATGTATGTCTTTCCTCTTTAGTGTTCTTTCCTGAGAATTCTAGCCATCTGAGTCACTTGTACTCTGAGCTCTGTATCCTCTGCTTGGTGAGTCCACTAGGCATTAGCAGGGTTCCTCTTTCTGTACCATGTCCTGGAAGTTCTCTTAAGGCAGTAAGCTACGATAGTTGTAGGGCTTACCTCATTAGTTTTTCATGTGTCAGGGTCTATAGTCCTTTGTTGCATGATGCCCAGTGTCTTGTATAGTTTTGTTTTGTATATTATTTTCCAGTATTTTGATTGTTTCACATGGGAGAGTGAACATGGTCCTACTGATCTGTCTTGGACTGATGGGGAACCCTTTCATTTTTAAAATGGAAAAAATGAAGCCCAGAGTGTGCCAAATTCAGACTAACCCTGCTGAGATTTCTGTGAAGAATTCATCTCATCTTTTCACATACTGTCACCTTCTTGGAGATTAAGTATTTGTGCTTTGGCCTGCTACTGGCTGTACTTGGCAGACTCTAGGTGGGTGAGTGGGAGGAGGTATAATCAATTGGTCTACTTTGTTAGGGATTATGGACATTGATTATTATTCACCTGGGAGTAGGCAGCTTTCTGAATGAAATTTGAATCTCTTTTATGGCTATTGGCAAGAACTGTAAAATTCTTAATAATGAAAATCACATGTTTTAAAAGAAATGAACCAAGGAATACCTACTTTGTTTTAGTGATGTTGCATTTTCTGTTTATTTGTAATGGAAATCTCTTCTTTCCAGGAATATTAAGAGACTTTGTGATATGTGATGCAGACCTTTTTTATAAAAAAACTTCAGAAGTTTTGAATATTAGGAATGATTCTGAAACCGTTCACTAAAGGGTATTAACAGCATGTTTATGTAAATGCATGTCCTTATTTTTAGTAAATTCACACATTTTTAGGGGTAAATGGGTATAATGTCTCCAATTTACTCTCAAATAGATTACTATATGATGATACATGTGTGTGTGTATGTGTGTGTAGCAGTTTGGTCTAAATTTAAACAACCGGGGCATTTGGTTGAACTGTATTTTGGAATTCTTGGTATTATTTTTGCAACTTTGAAGTTTAAAATTATATTAAACTAAAAAGTTATTAAGGCTCGGTGCCTGTGGCTCAAGTGGCTAAGGCGCCAGCCATATACACCTGAGCTGGCGGGTTCGAATCCAGTCTGGGCCCGCCAAACAACAATGACAGCTGCAACCAAAAAATAGTCGGGCATTGTGGCAAGCACCTGTATTCCCAGCTACTTGGGAGGCAGAGGCAGGAGAATAGCTTGAGCCCGGGAGTTGGAGATTGCTGTGAGCTGTGATGCCACTGCACTCTACCCTTTTTTATTTAATAAATAAATAAAAATAAAAAGTTATCAAATAAAAAATAATTATATTATGGTCAAAAATTGTACTGAGTCATAGGTGTGAAATTCTTTTGTTTTTGCCTATTCAGCATCCATTTCCTCCCTGCCTCATCATAGCTATAGTAAACAGTAAAAGTAGGATTGATTTCATAGGGTAATTCTAGGGTTGGACATGTGATCTGTGCCTGAGAAATCACACTGTATTCTTTTTTTTGAAGTGATCTGTTAAGGGATAATCATATGAACCATGCCAGTCTGACGTGATGTAGTTCCAAAACTACAAGGCACCCCTAAATTTGCCATACATGGGGAAAATTATACACAGTGTTAAATATACCTTCATTTACAAGATACTCATTATGAAATTTTAGAAAATATTTGCAAAATCTTCTCTACCTGTTGCCTACCTGCTTATAAAATTTTGTAATGATTATTTTGTGAATAAGGGTACACTTAGCTACAATTTCCTATTTTCTCTACTTATTGGTGACTTTTGGGATACTCTATGTTGGTAATTATTGGGAAAGGGAAACTACCATTATATTTCCAAGTGAGTAAGTTATAATGTCAAGCCTATCAGTAGCCTTTTGCTATTGTTTATAAGAGTTTACCTGAGAACAATGAAGCCAATTATAGTAAACAGAAATTTACCATTCTATTTCTCTACTAGAAATAGAGTAAATAGTAAATTAGAAAGGAACCTTGAGTAAGAAGACTGTTATGTTTGTAAAATAAAATGTTTTTTTTTAATTGTTTATTTGTTTGTTTTTAAGACAGAGTTTCTCTCTCTGTCACTCTGGATAGAGCGCTGTGGCGTCATAGCTCACAGCAACCTCAAACGCCTAGGCTCAAGTGATCCTTTTGACTTAGCCTTCCAAGTACTGGAGACCGCAGACACCTGCCACAACACCCACCTAGTTTTTTTATTTTTAGTAGAGAAGGAGTCTGTCTTGCTTAGGCTCATGTCGAATTCCTGAGCTCAAACAATCTACCTGCCCTAGCCTCCCAAAGGGCTAGGTTATAGGCATGAGCCACCATGCCTGGCTAAATCAATTGTTTTTAAAAGCCTGATTTGATCAGCATTTGGTGCTTTGCCCCATTCTCTTATGTAGTAAGAGATATGATATATCTTGATTCTTTTGAATCTTGATTCTATCTTTCTAACCATTCCTTAACTTCTTTTCAGTTTAGCTTTTCATTTGCTCTGTTCATAACCATCTCATTTCCTCATTTCCTCCTTTGGTTGTTCCCCCTTCCCCCACCTTGGGTAGTTTTATCTATACTTGTAAGTATATGCATGTATTACTTTCATTTTTATCATATTATTTTATATTTATGCCTCTTTTTATTTTGCCTCATACTTGTAATTTGATTAATGTAGTCCTTTTCTTCACCGTGGTTCCATTGCAATTCTAGCTCCAGGAATTCTACAAAAAAAGTTACCTTATATATTTTGGCTGCTTCTAAATATCTTTACCTGGGTGTCCCATATACATCCTAATACCCTGTTTCCTAAATTACTGTCTTCATCTTTCTCTTCATGTTCATTTTTTTGGTTCATTTCATTCAAATTCATTTTTTTGGTTCATTTCATAAATAATTGTACCACTTTACCCCCCAAGTAGCTTAAACTGTTCCTTCTTATATCTTGTATCTATTTAGTTATAAAATCTTATTTCTACCTCTTCAGTAGAATATTCTATTATTCTATTCTGTTTAATTCTATTCCATTCCTATTCTAATAAAAATCAGACTGCCACTCTTTTTTAATATGACTTTTCCTGTCTTAGTTCGGTTTTTATCCTGAGTACTTGTGTTAATTTAAAAACAAGTGAAACTAGCCTGGACATGGTGGTTCAATGCTGTAATCACAGTACTCTGGGAGACCAAAGTAGATTGTGTGAGCTCAAGAGTTTGACACCAACCTGAGCAAGAGTGAGACCTTGTCTCTATTAAGCAAATAGGAAATGCTAAATTTGATGAATGAATGTATGGATGCATAATTACATCTGGCTTTAATCTTCTAAACACTTATTACAAAGCATAGCTTCATTTAAACTAGAAGTGATTATGTGAAAATGTTCTTCAAATCAAAGAATATTTCAAATAATACTCAATATGAGATACATTTTGATTATTAATAACAGATAAATCTGTTTCCTGATCTGATTTCCAATATCCCAAAGTAATACTATTTTAAGTGTGTTGCTTGTTTCAGCCATTTAACTGATTTTCTACATAATGTAGAATTGCTGTAGAAGCAACAAAAAAACCCAGAATTTTTACAATCAATATTAACATTTTTCCATAGATGATACTCGTATTATTTGAGGACATAAAACTCTTATTTCAACAAGTATTCCTAACGTTGTAAACACATGAAACTGGTATGGCCAACAGTATATTTTCTAAAAACATAATTGCCATCACATTCTATATACACTTTTGCTGTAATCTTTTCCTATGTCATTTTAGTAGGTAGCTATGTTTTTTATTCTCTGTCACTCCTTTCCCCCTTTCCAAACACTCTTAATTCTCCAATTGTCTCTAAATCATTTATTTCAGTTCTTTGAGGGTTTCTACCAATCCCATACAGGTCAACCTGACTCAACTCAGACTTATGCCCACTTAGTATGCTTCTCATCTCCAGTCTTGGGGCTCCCCATTTAAGTTCTGAGATGTGAAACAGTGCAGTTTCTCATGTAATATCCACAAATACATGTAGAAGCTGGAAAAGCAGCAAAGTTTGTGTTCAGAGAAGTGGAAACCTGAACAATAGAATAGGGGAGCCAGTGGAAATAAATCTTCTCATAACTATCCTGAGAAGTAGTTAAAGCCAAACTAGGTAATACATCTCCACATAGGTCTCTCTCTTTTCCTGATTTATACCCTATTTGTGAAACTTTGCTGCTAATAAGAGCAGCATATAATCCCACTATGTGATTGTAAGGGAACCCACTGCTTTCTAAGGAATCCAAGTCACTCTTTTGTTGTTTCTGGCAAAAACACTCCAGTTTCCCTTTGAATAATTACCACACTCCCTTTCTCAAAATCGCATATACTTTACTGGGATTATCAATGAAAGTATTCTGTATCCCTCTTCCCAAAGTACATGCATGTGCCTGAAACTAGGTATTGCAAGTGGATGTTAATAGCCTGTTTAAATCTATGTCCACTTTATTTCACCTCATGTACATAATTTGGTAAACATAATCCTCTTTCTTTCCTTCTTCCTTTCCTTTCATTCATTAATTACCATTTATAGATCTACCATGTTCAAATTATTGTGCTAGCTACTCAAAGTTCAAATATAGGGATAAATAAACCAAAAGAACATTCTCAAGAAATCTGTGGAGAGAGGGAGGTGGGAAAGAGGGAAAACAATAATAATTATAAAACAAGGGGAGAGGTACAGTTGTAGAACTGTAGAAAGGGTGGAAAATATGACTCACAACAAGGGGAAGAACTACTAGTACAGCTGATTTCTGTATAGAGTCCTAAAGAATAAGGGTTCTGACAACAATAAAAAAGCAGGAAAGGATGTTCCAGAAACAGACATGAGTTTACAAAAATATGGAATAAGGAAAAGTATGAGATGTTCAGGAACAAAAGGCTGGAGCTGAAAATATGTAGTGAATATGTGTTGCGACCCCTAACGCCCTGCCGCCGTCGCCGCACGAAGGAAACAGGCATGACACGGATAGAGGTACAAGCTTCCAAGAAGTGGGCTAACCATAAGTGCAGGGTAGCCCCGAGCAACCTCTGCAGTAGCTATTTATTGAGATGGTACATGACCCGTGAGGGGAGTATTGGATAATCACTGCGTGCTTAAGGATTGCCACCGGCTTAGGCTCTTTCTCCACGACTCCAGAAGATGAGAGGCTGGCAGGCTCTGGGTGTCTCCTACACATATGGCTAGACCAGGAGTGCCCATTCTGTAGAGTTAAACTTTTTTTTTCCTGGAGATATTAAATACAATTGAAGACTTTCAAGGTGGAGAAAAATGAAATCTCAAATATGCATTTCAGGAAGAATAAAATGAATAAAGCATGCACTGTGTATTAGGGGTTGGGGAAAAAATAGGTAAACAACACTACTTAGTTTCACTCCTTTTTTTTCAAGACAGAGTCTCACTCTGTTGCCCTGGTTAGAGTACTATGATGTCATAGCTCACAGCAACCTCAAACTCTTGGGCTTGAGCAGTCCTCCTGCCTCTGACTACAGGCATCCAGCTAGTTTTTCTATTTTATAAGCTTACATTCCATTAGAGGAGGTAATGAGTAAGCAAAACTTATGTAATTAAGAAACCAAATAGATACTGTGATGTAAAATAGAATGGTAAAACTTAATTTGATAGGGTAGTGAGAAAGAGGGCTCTTTGAGAGAAGAAATCTAAACTGAAAGGATAGCAAAGAATTTGAGATATTCAAAGGTAGGTGCAGTGTAGTCAATAGGGAGATAGTGCCCTGGGATGAGATTTCAGAGAGGTGAGAGTCAGATTGTGTACAGCTGTGTAGGCTATAGTAAGAAATTTGCATTTAATTTAAAGGGGCTTGAATAAGTAATCTTTATGCAGATGAATAAATGCTTTTATCACTTAAATGTACAAAAAATCTTTAGCTGTCTATATATTTTGATAAGTTATTATTATAAAAGTAATTATATTTTTAGTAAATAGAACTTGGATAGACCACTTAAATTGGCTTTTAGCATATATCTTTGTAGGGTTGTTGATTTTTTTTGCCTGCTGATATTTATTTTACTTTGTTCCATTGAATTATATTTAAAATTTCTATCTCTTAAAATTTTTCTTGTTATTAGATAGTCTTCACAACTATCTTTTAAGGACTCTATATGGTTTGGTCACATGGCTAATATCACAGTTTCTTTAACTAGTTCTCATTTGGGGGCATTTAGATAGTTCAGATGTTTTCTATTATGAATAACTCTATGTGAAATTTTTAATATTAAGCAATTCCTGTGTTTCCTTAGCATAGATTTCTGGAAATAGAATTAGTCAAAAGGTATTAATTTTTGATTCCCAATTCATATCTAAAGTCATTATGTTAATTTAAACTCCTACCAGTAATGTGTTTCCAGAGGTCAACAAACTCAGGGGCCATCACAGCATATTCATGGCAACTACTCAGTTCTGTTGTGTTAGTGCAAAAGCAGATTTGACAATATGTAAATAAACGGGTGTGGCTGTGTTCTAATAAACTCTATTTATAAAAACAGGTAGCTGGTACATGGTCTGTGAGCTGAACCCTGAGAGTCACATTGTCAATTTTAGCACGCCCTTGAATGTTTGGATTTAACCTATAAAAACAATATGTCTGGAAGTTTTGAATTAAATAAATTCAACAAACCTTAAAATAGTTTTTAATTGTGTGTCACTCAAAAGTTCTATTGTTAATTTTTAAAATAATGGGTAAGAAATTAATCTGATTTTTAATTTTGATTGGTTTTAACAGCTGTAGCAATAATCTATTGATTGTCCTTATACTCTGTATTCTGTAAACTTGCTCCCAATTAGTCTTTGATATTCCAATAGATGTTAATCCAATTTAAACTGCAGGAATGGCGATGATGTCTTAACTCTTTTTTTTTTGTAGAGACAAAGTCTCACTTTATTGCCCTCGGTAAAGTGCCATGGCTTCGCACAACTCACAGTAACCTCCAGCCTTTGGGCTTAGGCGATTCTCTTGCCTCAGCCTACGGGGAAGTGGGACTACAGGCACCAGCTGCAACGCCCAGCTATTTTTTTGTTGCAGTTTTTGGCCGGGGCTGGGTTTGAACCCGCCGCCCTTGGTATATGGAGCTGGCACCCTACCCACTGAGCCATAGGCGCCACCTACTTTCTTAACTCTTAATTAACACAACCTAGAATTCAATTTAATACTAGAGTGCTGCTCAGAAACCAGACTCTTTGAATTTTAAATCCTCTATCTTTGGCAATTAATCCTTACACCCTTGTTAAGCTTTCTAACCTTTGAGCCTCTCTACAGAGAGTTTGCCTCCTGTTCAAATTTATTAATAGTCGCATGTTAACGTGTTACAGAGAGCAGATAAAACTGGAACCATTGTTAGGTAGAATTGAAAAAACATTGGCATGTTTCAGATTTTTTCTGTTCTGTATAAACAGGGGCAAATACACTAATATTTTAGATTACCAGCATATGTTCTAGTAAATACTTATGGAAAACATTAGGTAGACTAAATTAAACATGCAGATTTTTTTTCCCCTCAGCCATCAGTTTTATTTCACCAAAGGCAAGACAAACCAGGAGGAAAAAATCATTTTGGTTTTAGGTTATTTTCTGACCAATAAAAATATTGATATTTTTGTTTAGTTTTATTACATGCAGGAAAGCAATTTTTTTAATAATGTTTTGGCTTATCTTTTTACTATAGTGATCTTAGGGTTCTTTCATTTAAAAAGCAACTTTAACTTCTGAGAGAAGGCTGGAAAAGAATGACTAATAGGGGCGGCGCCTGTGGCTCAGGGAGTAGGGCGCCGGCTCCATGTGCCTAAGGTGGTGGGTTCAAACCCGGCCCTGGCCAAACTGCAACAAAAAAATAGCTGGGCGTTATGGCGGGTGCCTGTCATCCCAACTACTCGGGAGGCTGAGGCAAGAGAATCGCCTAAGCCCAGGAGATGGAGGTTGCCGTGAGCTGTGTGATGCCACAGCACTCTACCGAGGGCGATAAAGTGAAACTCTGTCTCTAAAAAAAAAAAAGAAAAAAGGAATGACTAATAGAATAGTATATTGTCCTGGAATTAGGAATACTAGAAATCTGTCCTATGAATTATGTCACTAGATCTTAGATGAACTGAGAGGTAATTATAGTATCAGAAAGTACATACTTATCTGGTCTTGGTCAAATAAGTATTGCTTTTTTATTTCAAAGTAAGATTTATTAGTAATAAAACATTTTAGGGGTAATGCCCGTAGCTCAGTAGGTAGGGCACTGGCTACATACACCAAGGCTGGTGGGTTAGAACCTGGCCAGGGCCAGCTAAAATCAACAATGACAACTGCAACAAAAAAAAATAACCAGGCATTGTGGTGGGTGCCTATAGTCGCAGATACTTGGGAGGCTGAGGTAAGAGAATTGCTTAAGCCCTAGAGTTTGAGGTAGCTGTGAGCCATGATGCTACGGCACTGTCCTGAGAGCGACATAGTGTGACTCTGTCCCCCACCAAAAAACAATTTTAGTATGAAGGATTTCATAATTAAACCAAAATGTATATTATAGCTTATAGTTTTTTGAATATTATAATGATTTTGAAAGAGGCATTTTCAACCTCTACTGGTGCATCAAATTTTAGTTTTTTATTTTAATTTTAATTTTTTTATTTTCTTTTTATTGAGCAATAATAATAATAATAATAATGCAAAAAAAGTAACATTCACATTGTCAAATAAGAATGTCTATTATAGAATGCTTTGACTCTGTGGTTCAGTATGAAGTCATCAGTTAACT
Source organism: Perodicticus potto (assembly GCA_963574655.1). NCBI lineage: Eukaryota > Metazoa > Chordata > Mammalia > Primates > Lorisidae > Perodicticus > Perodicticus potto. The sequence continues at coordinate 36,107 of CAUYRH010137799.1, forward strand.
TCTTATTTTTTTTCCAAAGTCTCAAAAAATAGACAACTAATATTTGTAAATAAAAATAAAAGATAATTTCAAAAAACAGATCATGCCAAATTTATAGACAATAGAAAAAGAAGAATTACTTCACAATCATTCTACTTCATTTGGATACACCTGATATTAAAATTGGAAAAAATATATTATTATAAAGGAGAAATTACAAACATAATTTGCTTATAAATGAGGATGCTATATGCTAAACAACATATTAACAAGTTGAATTAAAAATTAATGTTTAAGTAAAGTACTTTGGTCAAAATTAAATCCAATTTATGTGAGAATTAGTCACTATTTTCTTTTTTTCTTTTCCTTTTCCTCACTCCCTCCCTCCTCCTCTGTCTGCTCTCCCCTTCCCCTGTGCCCCACCATGTCATTAATTGTCCTCATATAAAAGTTGAATACATAGGATTCATACTTCTCCATTTTTTGTGATGCTTTACTAAGAATAATGTGTTCCACCTCCATCCAGGTTAATACAAATGCTGCAAAATCTCCATTTTTTAAAATGCCTGAATAGTATTCCATGGTATACATATACCACAGCTTGCCAATCCATTCCTGGGTTGAAGGGCATTTTGGCTGTTTCCACAGTTTAGTGATTGAAAATTGAGCTGACATGAACAGTCTAGTACAAGTGTCTTTATAATAAAAGTTTTTTTTCCTTCTGGGTAGATGCCCAGTAATAGGATTGCAGGATCAAACGTGAGGTCTAGGTTAAAGTCTTTGAGGTTTCTCCATACTTCCTTTCAAAAAGGTTTGCAGTCCCACCAGCAGTGTAAAAGTGTTCCTTTCTCTGCACATCTGTGCCAGCATATGCAGTTTTGAGATTTTGTGATATAAGCCATTCTCGCTGGGGTTAGATGATATCTCAGGGTGGTTTTAATTTTCATTTCTCTAATAATTAGGGATGATGAGCATTTTATCATGTGTTTGCTAGCCATTCATCTGTCTTTAGAGAAGGTTCTGTTTATCTCTCTTGCCTATTGATGTATAGGATTGTTGTTATTTTTCTTGTGGAGTAATTTAAGTTCTGTATAGATAATAGTTATTAAGCTTTTGTCTGATTCAAAATATGCAAATATCCTTTCCTATTGGGTAGGTTTGCTTTGGTTGTTTGCTTTGGTTGTTGTCTCCTTAGCTATACAGAAGCTTTTCAGCTTAATTAAATCCCATTGTTTATTATTGCTGTTGTTGCTATTGCCATGGCAGTCTTCTTCATAAAGTCTTTCCCCAGGCCAATATCTTCCAGTGTTTTTCCTGTTCTTTCTTTGAGGACTTTTATGGTTTCATGCCTTAAATTTAAGTCCTTTATCCATCTTGAATCAATTTTTGTGAGTGGAGAAAGGTGGGGGTCCGGTTTCAGTCTTTTACATGTGGATATCCAATTCTCACAGCACCATTTATTGAATAGGGAGTCTTGTTTGATTTATTGAAGATTAGGTGGTTGTGAGTTGTTGGTTTCGTTTCTGGGTTTTCTATTTGATTCCAAATGTCTGTGTCTCTATTTTTGTGCCAGTACCATGCTATCTTGACTACTATGGCCTTTTAGAACAGCCTAAAATCTTGTATGGTGCTACCCCCGGCTTTGTTTTTATTACTAAGAACTGCCTTAGCTATACAGGGTTTTTTCTGGTTCCATACAAAATGCAGAATCATTTTTTCCAAGTCTTGAAAATAGGATGTTGGTATTTTATTAGGGATGGGGTTGAATGGGTAGATTGCTCTGGGAAGTATAGACATTTTAACAATGTTGATTGTTCCCAGCCATGAGCATGGTATGTTCTTCCATTTGTTAATATCCTCTGCTGTTTCCTTTCTTAAGGTTTCATAATTTTCTTTATAGGGTCCTTCACCTCTTTTGTTAGGTATATTCCTAAGTGTTTCATTTTCTTTGGGGCTATGGTGAAGGTATTTGTGTCCTTTATTAACCTCTCATCTTGGCTGTTGTTGGCATATACAAAGGCAACTGACTTGTGGACATTGATTTTATATCCTGAGACATTACTGTATTTTTTGATGACTTCCAAGAGTCTTGTGGTTGAGACTTTAGGGTTCTCTAGGTATAGGATCATGTCATCAGCAAAGAGGGAGAGCTTGACCTCCTCTGCTCCCATTTGGATGTCCTTTGTTTTCTTGCCTTGCCTAATTGTATTGGCTAGACCTTCCAGCACTATGTTGAATAGTGATAATGACAGAGGACAACCTTGTCTGGTTGCAGTTCTAAGAGAAAAAGCTTTCAGTTTTACTCCATTCAGTAAAATATTAGTAAAATATTCAGTAAAATATACCTGTAGTTTACATTGTACCCATAGGCAATTTTTCATCCTGCACTCCCTTCCCAACCTCTGTTCCCTTATGTCATTTTGCATAATAATGCATAACTATTGCTTGGTTCCCACTGATAAATGAGAACATCTGGTATTTGCTTTTCTTGGAATACTTTTTCTTGGTTACTTCTCTTGGAATAATGACCTCCAGTTACATCCAGTTTGCTTCAAAAGACTTTATGTTATTCTTTTTATGGCTGAGTAATACTCCACAGCATATGTACACTACATTTTCTTTATTTACTTATCCAGTTGGTAGGTGTTTAGGCTGGTTTCATAAGTTTGTAATTGTACTTGTGGTGTGATAGCATTGAGGTGCAGGTGTCTTTTTTAAAAAATAAAAATTCAAAGGCTATAGATAGCATCAAGTGAGGATGGCTCTGAAGATTCTTTTTCTAGTTCATTTTAAGAATTATGGTAATAAAACACTTATTAGGCTGTCTGTAGACTCTGTAAATAAAACACATATGATCTCCACTCTGTGTGAATAAAATTTAAGCCAGATGTGAATAATTTCATATAGTCTGCAAGATTAAAATGCTAAATGAATATGATATAAACTAAATATTTAGAATTAAGCATAATCAGAGATTGTCAGTATTGGCTTCAAAACACTAGAATCAAACTAGATGATAGTGTTTTTTATACAAGTTATACTCAATTCATATTTTTTGAGTCACTAATTCAGAAGGTAATATTTCCATAATGTTTACAATGTCTTTACAATGCTTAAAACCTTGAATTATTTAATATATGCTAATATAATTAAGATATATGTTAGAATTTAGAGCCTATTTTTAAGAGAGAGAGAAATATTTAAATTAATAAAACTGTCATAATATTAGACAACAGAAAATATTTTGTTGAGGAATATGTGTCAATTGGTAGTAAATTTCATAATGATTATATGTTGATTTATAAACTATATTTAGATTGTATTTTCTTACAAACTGAATTGAGTTCAAACTGAGGAACTGGTTTATTTTTTTTTAATCCTTTATTAAATCATACCTGTATACGTTAATGCATTTAGGGGGTATAATGTGCTTATTTGATATACTTGTAGAATGCTTACATCTAACTGATTAACATAACTGTCTCCTTGCTCACTTATTTGCTGCGGTAAAAACATTCATACTCTATTCTTAATAATTTAGAAATGTATCATTGCATTATGCACATTAGGGTGGAACTGATTTAAAATTTTCTTTTTTTTAGTTATAGGATCTGATATTTATTTATATTGGTTTGACACAGGATGACTGGAATGGAGATCACTGAAAAATCCTGAAAAAAAAGATAAATTGAAAAAAGCAGATTTCTATGAGAACTGATAATTTGTAAATGGTTATTACTTTTTGGGAATCAAGTTTTCCTTATGTTTCTTTTACAGGACATCCATAAAGTTTGTGTGGAATTTTAAATTGCGCACCCTTTAAAATTGCACATAAACTTTATAGCAATCCTGTATGAGCTGAGGTTTTCATTTAAATTCATAATTGATCAGGAAAAATACTAATGTTGCTTCCTGGTTTTAGAATATAAATAGTAATATAAATAATGTATTATTTTTAAATCATGAAGTGATAGATTTATTGTTTTCCCTTGGTTTGTGTATAGCATGGCTTCTATACTGGCAGATCTTTTTCTATATTATGATTTGTATATTGAACAATATATATTCAGATATCTTACCACTTTATGTTTAAATGTACCTATATATGAGAACATTTTATGCTTAAATATACTTATATATGTAATAACCGAAATTTCTGTGTAATACATTTGTGTCTGCTGATGTCTTCATGTATAGCTCTCCTTTAGCATTTAGTAGCTGATTAGTGTTCCATTAAATAATTGTAAGAAATATAGAAATTAATTTTATTTACTTTTTTTTGTTGTCAATAATACTACATATGAACATCTTTGAGCATATATCTTTTAGAGTATCTAAAAAAAATGTTTTTGCAGGATTCCTAGACTAAAATTACTGATTCAGTGAGTATATACATTCAAAATCTTAATAGTTATTCCAAAATGGCCTTAGAAAATCAAGTAAGTAATTTTTAATTACTTGTAGGAGGTCTTCATATATCAAGAAATTTATCTTTGTCATGTATTTTTCTAATATTATAATTTTAATTTTTCTAATATTATAATTTCTAATATTATAATTTTCTAATTTTCTAGTCTGCAGTTTCCTTTAATTTTGTGTAAGGTATCTTTTATCATTCAGAAGTCCTAAGTTTGATTCCTTTATAAGTATTGTGTCATTTTTTTCCTCTGGATGTTTTAAATTTTTTTTCTCTCTTTGGTTTTCTATAGTTTTTTCATGATGTGTCTGGATCTGGTTTCTTTTTATTTATTCTTCTTGGGTTATGCTGAACTTTTTAAATCTCAGTATTGTTCATCAGTTTTGGCAAAAAATTTTCACCTTAATACTGTATTTTAAAAATTCTAATATTTCCACTTAGCTCTTTTTCATAGTTTTTATCTCTGTTGGAATGCCCCATCAGCTCATGCATGTTATCTGCCTTCGTCATGACATTTTTAAACACATTTATCACAGTTGTTTTAAAGTCCCTGTTTGATAATTCCAATGTCTGGTCTCCTTGTGGATCCAGTGTATTGTTTCCTTGTTTTAAAATGAATGATTTCTTCTTGTTCTATTTTATGTTTCATAGTAGTTTTCTTTTTTTTTTTTAATCGAATGCCAAGCATCATGTGTAAAAAGAATAATAAAGCCTATGGCAAAAGCGATTCATACACAGTTGTGGAAAAGAGAAGGCAGGTAGTTGGGATCCCCTGGTGTCTAGGGTTCTCAGTGATTCTAAACTACAATGCAAAATAAACCTCAACTGGGTCTTTCGACATTTGTCTGAATTGCAGTTGTTTCTTTAAAAATATATTTTTTTAAGTTGTAAACTTTTTTTTTGTATGCATTCATGAGGTACAAGTATAATTTTACTACCTTGATATCTTGCATTGTGGTGAAATCAAGGCCTTCAGTGCATCCATCATGGGAGAAATGCACATGTACTCACCAGGCAACTTCCCATTTTCCACTCCTGTCCTACTGTGCCACCTCAATGCAGTTTTGTTTTTATGGGTTTTTTCTTCTCATACTACTCTGCCAAGAATGAAAGCTGCTATTCATTTTTTATCTTCTATTAGTGGCCTTTTGACTTTCATGAATTTTATTCTTTGGGTTTCTTTGGGAACTCTGCTCTCTGATCAATGTTGAAAAGCTTAGATAGGTTACATAACTTGTTCTTGTTGTTAAAAACGGGATAGAATTATGATGTGATTTTTCTACATCCTAACAAAGAAGGGGAAGTAATTTTAATTAAGTAACATGAGCTACTATACACACAAACCTACAAATCTTATGACTCATTTATAATAAATTTCAAAATTCCTTTGGATAAAGTTGCTAGTAGTTGGCAGATCATCTCTGCTCTGCCATTTCCTAGCCTCTGATTATACTTGTCTTTATTCCTTACTTACGTTTTGAAGTACTGAGTCTTCCTGTTTTTTTTTTGAGACAGAGTCTCATGCTGTCACCCTGGGTAGAGTGCTGTGGTGTCACAGCTCACAGCAACCTCAAACTCTTGAGCATAAGCAATTCTCTTGCCTCAGCCTCCCAAGTAACTGGAATTACAGGCACCTGCCACAACTCCCAGCTTTTTTTTTTGTTTGTTTGTTTTTGTTATAGTTGTCCTTGTTGTTTTAGCTGGCCCGGGCTGGTTTTGAACTGGCCAGCCTCAGTGTATGTGGCTGGTTCCCTACCTGCTGAGCTATGGGTGTCATCCTTTTTTGTTATTTTTTACTTAATGGTTAAGCCAAAATCATTCTGATTACTCTGAAACACAAGACTAGCAAATAAATTCTTAAAAGTTATGCAAATCTAAAAGATTCTTACCTTGCTCTGGTAGTTTAATAGAAAGTGAGCTGTAGCTGCTTAAATTAGATGTAAAATTAATATGTTTGCAATTTGAGTCTTATTCATCAGTTTAGGATTAAAAATAGAATACTTTCCCCCTTTTATACCTTTATATTTTATAAGACTGTCTTGGCTGATAAGGTACTGTAGCTGCTGTGCAACTTTAGTCTCTCCTATGTCAGTTCTCACTCTTTAGCTTAGGATGTAACTGCAAATGACAGTCGTGCCCTAGTTTAAGTAGTTGGTAAAGCCTGAATAGAATGTGGGTAAGTGAGCCATTTTGGCAGTGAGCAGAGAAGTAAACCACACTTATTTTTATTAGTTGTTCTCCCAGGCTAAAGTTAAACAGAATAATAAGTTGCCAAATTGTAGTGATTTACCGGGGACCTGTTGTGTCAACTTGGTGTCAAACTGCTCACACACTTCTACATGTATGTCAGAACTTGTGTATTATTTTTAAAAGATAAATCTTGCTGCTTTACTGTAATTTTTTATTTTAGTAGTTTGTGGAAGTTATAGTCTCTACTGTAGTAGAGCTGCTGGATTGTCTGAAACTTGCATATCATTTTGGCAAAGTCCTATTTATTTGCTTTAATGTAATATAGCATTTTTATGCCTATATACAAGAAATATTTAAAAAACAGAAAAATTTAAGTTCTTAAAAGAGAAATTCATAGTCTGTGAAAGTAAGAGATATATTAAATTAGATTGCCATTTGAATTCAATTAAAAAACTCTTTGCAATCATAGTATATTTAGTTTCTTCCTCCTTATCTTTCCTTCTGACATGTCATGTACTTGAGTAAATCATTGCTCAGAGCACATATTTTTCTCTGAGGGAGGGGACATTGCTTATCTTGTCTTAGTATGTTGTCTAGGGAACTGTACTGACTCCGGGCCTATGGGAGAAGTAGCACTACAAAGTGGAGCAAGATATACATGGCAGATTTTGCTTATTTAAAAACTCTGTGCAGGGCGGTGCATGTGGCTCAGTGGGTAGGGCCTCGGCCCCATATACCGAGGATAGTGGGTTTAAACCTGGCCCTGGCCAAACTGCAACAAAAAAATAGCCGAGGTGGGTGTGGAGGCAAGATGGCCAAGTGGAGCCAGCTTTCCACAGAGGCTCCCATCCAGAAGGAGAGTTAAAGGACAGAAGTTTAGCAAGAAAGCCGATGGTTCAGATCTGAGCCAAGAGAGAAGGTTGAAGAATTCATATCAGCCCTGCTGAGGTGAGCTTTAACCCCAAGTATACAAACAAAAGGTACAAAATCTATCGCCAAGCGGACGGGAGTCTCTTCCCCCATGAGAACGGCTTGCAGTACACTCCATACAAACAAGCCAACGGAGTTCATATATCCTCCAATTTTATCACATGGAAGAGACCCTCAAAAATCGGACCTCCCTCCACTACTAGGGTGCCATGGCACTCTCCTGCCAGGCATAAAACTGTATAAAACTGTATATATTCTCTACCTGCAAGTTTGAACTCCCAGCACTCCCCTCCACACTCACCCTTTGGTCTGGAAGCCTGTCCCCAATGGAGTCCAGATTCTAGGGAATTTTCTCAAGGGTGTGGATGGGGCATGGGCTGTTCCAGATCTGTGCTGATTCTCCAGCATGGGAGAAAGGAGAGGACAGTCCACTGAGAGGGAACCGTACAGGACAGGCAGTTCCCCGAGGCACAAAGCAGCAGCCGCAGTGGGAACAATAGATGTCAGAAACCTAATTCAGAATTTGGATTGTAAATGAGATCAATAAAATAGAGGTAAAATTGGAATTAGAAATTCAAGGAGCACTTCAAAAGTTGTCTCAAGAATTCAACGAATTTAAAGACAAAATCACCAAAGATTATGATACTTTGAGACAAGAATTTGCAGTCTTCAAAGATCTAAGAAATACAGTAGAATCCCTCAGTAACAGAATGGAACAAGCAGAAGAAAGGATTTCTGACATTGAAGACAAAGCTTTTGAATGCTCCCAAACTTTCAAAGAGGAAGAGAAATGGAGAGCAAAAATGGATCATTCTCTCAGAGAGCTCTGGGATAATTAGAAGAAAACCAGTAATCTCCTTATAGGGATCCCTGAAAGCGATGAAGTGGCTTCGCAAGGCACAGAGGCTCTTCTTCATGAGATTATGAGAACTATCAGAGAGAACTTTCCAAAAATGCCAAGAGATTTTGAAATTCAGATAGCAGACAGTTTCAGAACCCCAGCACAATTCAACCTGAATATGACATCCCCTAGGCACGTCATAATTAATTTCACTAAAGTTAATATGAAGGAGAAAATTCTGAAAATGGCCAGATGTAAGAATACCACAACCTATAAGGGGAACAATATTAAAATAACTGCAGCTCTCTCTGCTGAAACCTTTCAAACTAGAAGAGAGTCGACATTGGCCTTTAATCTCATAAAACAAAACAACTTTCAACCCAGGATCCTGTATCAGCTAAACTGAGTTTCATTTATGATGGAGAAATGAAATATGTTAATGACATTCACTTGTTGAAGAAATTTGCCATAACTAAACCAGCTCTCCAGAATATTCTCAGACCTATCCTCCAGAATGACCAGTGCAATCCTCCACCACAAAAGTAAACTCACACAGAAACTTTTGATCAAATCCCAACTTCCACAGTGGCGAAAGGATTAAAAATGTCCACTGTGTGCTTGCTTTGGCAGCACATATACTAAAATTGGAACAATACAGAGAAGGTTAGCATGGCCCCTGCGCAAGGATGACACACAAATTCGTGAAGTGTTCCATATTTTAAAAAAATAATAATAAAGTAAAAATAAAAAATAAAAATGTCCACTGGAATTTCAAAAAACTTGATACCCAAAATTCTATTAGGTTTATCAATATTTTCAATTAATGTGGATGGCTTAAATTGTCCTCTAAAGAGGCACAGGTTCTCTGACTGTATACAAAAGCACAGGCCAGATATCTGCTGCTTGCAAGAATCTTACCTTACCTTAAAAGATAAATATAGACTCAGGGTGAAGGGATGGTCATCTATATTCCAGGCAAATGGAAAGCAGAAAAATGCAGGTGTTGCATTCTTATTTGCAGATAAAATAGGCTTTAAACCAACAAAAGTAAGGAAGGATAAGGATGGACACTTCTTATTTGTTAAGAGTAATACTCAATATGATAAGATTTCAATTATTAATTTTTATGCACCCAACCAGAATGCACCTCAATTTATAAGAGAAACTCTAACAGACATAGCAACTTGATTTCCTCCAGCTCCATTGTAGTCAGAGATTTTAATACTCCTTTAGCAATGTTGGATAGATCTTCCATTAAGAAGCTAAGCAAAGAAATTTTAGACTTAAACGTAAACATTCAGCATTTGTATTTAACAGACATCTACAGAACATTCTATCCTAACAAAACTGAACACACATTCTGCTCATCAGCCCATGGAACATACTCCAATATCGATCACATCTTAGGTAACAAGTCTAACCTCAGCAAATTTAAAAGAATAAAAATTATTCCTTGCATCTTCTTGGACCATCGTGGAATAAAAGTTGAAGTCAGTAACAACAGGAATCTGCATACTCATACAAAAACATGGAAGCTAAATAACCTTATGCTGAATGATAGATGAGATTAAGAAGGAAATTACCAAATTTTTGGAAGAAAATGACAACTTCTGGGATACTGTAAAGGTAGTCCTAAGAGGGAAATTTAAGGCACTGCAAGCCTTCCTCAAGAAAATTGAAAGAAAAGAAGTTAGCAACTTAATGGGACATCTCAAGCAACTGGAAAAGGAAGAACATTCCAATCCCAAACCTGGCAGAAGAAAAGAAATAACCAAAATTAGAACACAATTAAATGAAATTGAAAACAAAAGAATTATACAACAGATCGATAAATCAAAAAGTTGGTTTTTCGCAAAAGTCAATAAAATAGATAAGCTTTTGGCTAACCTAACCAGAAAAAAAGGACTAAAATCTCTAATTTCATCAATCGGAAATGGTAAAGATGAAATAACAGCAGACTCCTCAGAAATTCAAAAAATCCTTAACAAATATTACAAGAAACTTTACTCTCAGAAATGTGAAACTCTGAAGGAAATCGACCTACATTTGGAAGCATTCCAAGACTCAGCCAGAATCAAGCAGAAATGTTGAACAGTTCTGAAATAGCATCAAATACACAAAATCTCCCTTAAAAAAAAAGCCTGGGACCAGATGGCTTCACATCAGAATTCTACCAAACCTTTAAAGAGGAACTAGTACCTACATTACTCAACCTTTTCCAAAATATAGAAAAAGAAGGAATACTACCCAAAACATTCTATGAAGCAAACAT
>CAUYRH010137802.1:0-21820 GCA_963574655.1 Perodicticus potto
TTGCGCTCGCGCTGGCGCTCCCTGTCCCGCAGCATCTCCTGCTGCAGCCGGCGCTCCTCCTGCTGCTCCCTCTTGGCCAGCTGCTTCTCGCGCTCCCGCAGCAGGGCCTCCTGCTTGGCCTTCATGTCGTTCAGCGTCACCCGCCCCACTGTGCTCGACTTCAGCTCGGCCTCCACGGCGTCGTAATGAGCGGAGAATTTCTTGTCCACGTTCGACTTGAGGATGGTCTCCTCGGCGATGCGCTGCTTCAGCACCTCCATCTGCTCCTTCTGCTTCTCCCGCTTCTTGATGAGGGGCATGGCCCTGCCGGCCTCCCGCATGGTGCCCTTGTACTGCGCCAGGCTTGCTGCGCGCCCACGGGGACCGGTCCTGACTGATGCAGTCTTGGCTGAAGACAACCACCGTGCCCCTTGTGGTGGCAAAAAGCCCAGGGTTTCATTTTTCAATGAAAAGCCTAAAATCTTTTTTTGGAATGTGGTAAGAAAAGGAAATCACTTCATTTAATTAATTGATATATATTTTTTTGATTCTGGGAAGTTACTGAATTTCATTTTCTTGTTTGTATACATCCTGATAGTTTTGCTATCAGGATGTCAATATTTGAAAGTACTTTGGTCAGTGCCTGACACCCAGCACACATTTAATATAGTCTGCTAAAGGAAGAAATAAAATGCATTCAGCCAAAACTACATGAAGAAAATAACTAGGAAGTAGATATCCTAGGCCAAAGTTTGAAGTAGACAGGGGGCCTGAGGTAGGCTAGGAAATAGCACTCCTCCCAGTCAGCAGACTTGTCATGTTTGCTCAATATTTATTTAGTTGGCCACTAATGACTAGAAATGTCATTTTCTTTTTTAAAAATTACACATCTCTTTTCTTCTAATTAAGGGATTATTATTTAGACTCAATGTAACATTTAGACTCATTTAAAATCCCTGGAAATGTCTTTCATTTCACAGTTTCCATCAGTCATACTTTATAGCATTATTCATCTCAGTAATGATAAAGGATAATGAATGAATATGGTTGTGAAATTTCATGGCAATATATTTAAATTTTTTCTTCTGACTCTCACCATGATTTTTATTGTTTTGGTAGTTCTTGTATTTCTTGCTTTCTTTTTTTTCAGACTAATATGAGGGTACAAATGATTAGGTTACATTGTTTTCATTGGTTAGGTAAAGTCCCTGTTGTAGTTGTGCCCCTTACCCAGGAGGTGTGCCACAAACCCTTACATTGTGCCTGTTAGGTGAGAGCACACCAGTTCTCCTCCCTCCTTCCCTCTACCCCCTCCAAATTGAATTTATTTTATTTTACTTATTTTTATTTTTTTTAGAGACAGAGTCTCACTTTGTTACCCTCAGTAGAGTGCCGTGGCGTCACAGCTTACAGCAACCTCCAGCTCTTGGGCTTAGGCAATTCTCTTGCCTCAGCCTCCCGAGTAGCTGGGACTATAGGCGCCCGGCTATTTTTTGTTGCAGTTTGGCCAGGGCCGGGTTTGAACCCACCACCCTTGGTATATGGGGCTGGCGCCCTACTCACTGAGCCACAGGCACTGCCCCTTAACTTGAATTTAATTGAGTTTTTCTGTGTGGGCATGTATTTGTTTGTCTACTGGCTTTATGTTAGTATTGAGTACATTGGATACTTGAGCTTCCATTCTTGTGATACTTTATTAAGGGGAATGTTCTCCAGCTCTATGCAGGTTAATACAAAAGATGTAAAGTTCCCATCTTTTTTATGGCCAAATAATATTCTGTGGTATACATGTATCACAGTTTCTTTTTCTTTCTTTCTTTTTTTTTGAGACAGAGCCTCCAACCATCACCCTGGGTAGGTATCACAGTTTCTTAATCCATTCTGGAGTTGATGGTCACTTGGGTTGATTCCACATCTTGATGATTGTAAATTGAACTGTGATAAATAATCTAGTGCAAATGTCCTTATGATAAAATGATTTTTTTTTTCTTCTGTGTAGATGCCTAGTAATGGGATGGTGGGATCAAATAGAAGGTCTATTTTGAGTTCTTTTTGTTTTTTTGCAGTTTTTGGCTAGAGCTGGGTTTGAATCCACCACCTCCAGGCCAGCGCCCTACTCCTTTGAGCCACAGGCACCACCCTATTTTGAGTTCTTTGAGGATTCTTCAAACTTCTTTCCAAAGAGGCTGTATTAATTTGCAGTCCCATCAACAGTGTAAAAGTAAAAATGTACTCTTTTCTCCACAACTGTGCTGGCACCTGAAGCTCTGAGGTTGGGTGATTTTGATTTAAATTCTTCTGATGATTAGGGACAATGAGCATTTTTCACATTGTTTGTTGGCCATTCACCTGTTTTCTTCAGAGAAGGTTCTGTTCATGTTTCTTGCCCAGTGAGAGATGGGATTGTTTGTTCTTTTTTTGTTGTTGTTGATTAATTTGGGTTCTCTATAGATTCTTGTATTTCTTTTCTTTTTTTTGAGACAGAGCCTCAAGCTGTCACCCTGGACAGAGTGCTGTGGCATCACAGCTCACAGCAACTTCCAATTCCTGGGCTCAAGTGAGTCTCCTGCCTCTGCCTCCCAAGTAGCTGGGACTACAGGCGCCCGCCACAACACCTGGCCATTTTTTGGTTGCAGCTGTTGTTGCTGTTTGGCGGCCCGGGGCTGGATTCGAACCTGCCAGCTCAGGTGTACGTGGTTGACGCCTTAGCCCGTTGAGCCACAGGCGCCAAGCCAATTCTTGTATTTCTTTAGTTTTAATTTTTTTCTGGACCAGGCATCTTTTTGGGAGGCATAACAAATGGCTACGATTAATATAGTAAAGGGGGACCCCTCATTCTTTGTGAACAGCACCACATCAAACAATACCGGGCACTAGGACTCTGCCTGATGTTATCCTCATGGCAGAGCCATCAGACGTTTCGTGTTTTATCTCTGATGGAGATGCCAAAAGTGGCACTGTGCCATGGGCAGATGAGAGACTTGTTTTTCAAATGTTGTCTTCTACTTTGAGGAAATCAGTGAAACCAGGACCAATAATTATTTTCCAATAATGTAAGAGGCTACATGTAGAAATTTGAGCTAACCAGCACAGTGTCTCTTCCTATTCCAGCAATATCTTGTTCCCTGTTATTGCTTAGCCCCCTGGGCAGCTGCCAGGCAGTCTTGTCCCTTGAACTAGTTGTGCACTCAGCCTCTACACTTGCCACCTTCCCTTCCTGGGGCCCAGTGTCCTGATATTCTGTAGCCTGCACCTTATGAAGCAACTCTCAATTTACTCACACTCAGGCATTAAGTGTCTGATAACAGCATAAAGGATGTTTCTCACTATGTTTTAAACTTTAGCAAAGGCCCCATCTTACACCCAGATGAATGGAATTTATAGGGTTGATTTTAAGTTGCCAGCACAGAGAAGAGCATCTGGCCCTAGCAAATATTTCCTATTTTTCTCTAAAATGTACCCCAGACTGTGCATACCCTCTCCTAGATTTCTTGCCCTGCATCTCCCCATTATGTAGCAATGTTTGCTCAGGAAACAGACCATGTAAAGGTAAGGTCCAGAGTGCATGCAATATTTAGTACCGAGAGTCACCTCTGACTGTGTCCTAACTGCTTAATCTGCTCTGCAACCAACCTTCTATAATCTGTTTTCGATGCTGTTTCTTCCATTTCATATTGAGGACTCTTTGGGTCCAGTACCTTTTGGGTCCAGAACCTGACCTGGCTTCTTTTGGCAGTAATTTGACTCTTGTCTCTGGTTACACTGCCTCGGACAAGCATCCTTCCTGGTTTCACTTGCCCCCTCCATTGGCTTCCTAGGCCCTACAAGGGGCGGCATGGGAGGCTCAGCCTCATAGAGTACATCACTTGCTATGATGTCAGGTGCAATTTCAAAAACCCAGCACATTAAAACTCTTTTGACTTTCTGTTGCTTCCCTTATTAAATGGTTAAGTAAAACTTTGCCTCCTATTCTCTGTAAGAAGAGTAGGTTTTTCATCAGTTACCAATATAACATTAAAAAAACCCCCAAACTCTGTAAAATAATTAAAAAGGCTTATTTGGAGACAAATATGTGTGACTGCACATGTGACTCAAGAAGGCTTGAGTAGGGCGGCGCCTGTCGCTCAGTGAGTAGGGCGCTGGCCCCATATACCGAGGGTGGTAGCTTCAAACACAGCCTCGGCCAAACTGCAACAAAAAATAGCCGGGTGTTGTGGCGGGCGCCTGTAGTCCCATCTACTCAGGAGGCTGAGGTAAGAGAATTGCCTAAGCCCCAAAGCTGGAGGTTGCTGTGATGCCACAGCAGTCTACCAAGGGTGACAAAGTGAGACAGAGTCTAAAAAAAAAAAAAGGCTTGAATAGTGGTTCTGAGGGTTTCAAGTTAGTTTGGTTTTATACATTTTAGGGAGATAGGGATTGCAGGTAAAATCATAAACATGAATTGATTGGCCTAAAAAGGTGGGGCCTTCCAAAGCAGAGGCTTACAGGTTATAGGTGAATTTAAAGATTCTTTGATTTGTAATTGGTCGAAGAAATAAAGCTTTTTCTAAAAGCTTGGAAGTAGAAACAACATTCCAAGAAGAAACACAATCCTGCCACACGCTGATTGTCCCACGAGACCAGCAGAGGACCCAGATAAGTTGCATTCTTGGCCCATGGAAACAGCCACCCACTAATGGGTGTGGTTTTAAGCCACTTAGTTTGGGTTAATTTATTATACAGCAAAACTCTCTACTGTTCTTGGCATCTTTCACTTACATGGTCATTAACCATCCCCCTAAAGGATATTCCTTAAGATATACATTCTGAGAATTCAGGCGGCTTGTGTGTGTGCACGCACACATCATAAACAAACCATTTAAATCTCACTTAACCAGATGACTATATTAATTTGCTCATTCCCTTTGCAAAATCCACTGGCTGATAAGCGTCCAAGGTCAGTAGAAGGTCAGTAGACTGCTCTCTGATAAGTATGTGCGTTTCTGCTTCCACAAGCAAATGTCAGAGTCAATAATGTTTATTCCTAAACCCGATTATACCAGTTATAAGGGACATGTTGTAAATGACATAGTTAAATATTACATAAATGTAAAGTGTGACAAGGGGAATTTTTTTTCCTACAAGAACTATGAGAAATTCTATGCAGAAACTGTGGCCATATTAAATACAAAAGGGAAAACAGAAATCTGGAAGAAACTAGACTGAGCTTGCATCGTGAACGTCCTTCAGTGTGGTTCACTCTGGAGTCCCGAACAGTGCACAGTGTTCACATAAGGAACAGGTTGTGTAACTGACTTTGCAGACTCCTGCTCACAGAAAAGACCTGTCCTTACAATACATGCGGCGAATAAAGAGGAAAGTTTGAGCTGTGTCTGAAATCTCTTATTATGCTTTATTTGACTTTTTTAGTTAATTGATTGTGTTAGATAAAAGAACTCTTTCTGAATTTTAATTTTAGCATTTTTCTCCCTGTCACAATAAGATTGCATACAGGAAATTCTGTTTTTAAGAAAAGGAGTGTTTTGAGCTCACTGGCTGGAAGTATTTGGGGAAAAATGTTAAGGCTTTGTCATGAAGCTAACTCTTGCATTCTGCTGTTGGTCTCGGAGCAGCAGCGAGAATAGCTAAACAGGTAAATGATAGGTTTGACAGCAAAATAGGGGAGCATTCTCCAGGTGGCTCTTGACATGTTTTCAGATGAATAACATGACAGGGTTGGGAGATACTGTCATTGCTGACCTTGACAAAAGAATTACTAGTTAGTGGGAATTAATTTATAAAGGGTCTAATAACAAAGAATTCTCAGATAGGACTGACTTCTCCCCTCCCTCTCTTCCTCCCTCTTTTAAGTAGATTATGACCTACATTTTTTTAAGGCATAATAAGAGCCCAGA
This sequence comes from Perodicticus potto, assembly GCA_963574655.1. Classification (NCBI taxonomy): domain Eukaryota; kingdom Metazoa; phylum Chordata; class Mammalia; order Primates; family Lorisidae; genus Perodicticus; species Perodicticus potto. The sequence continues at coordinate 5,874 of CAUYRH010137802.1, forward strand.
CCTACTCCTGCTGGCCGGCATATACAATGATCATAGTCCTGAAACTAAAAGTTCAGACTACTGGCTTACCAGGACAAAATATTTACTTTTAATTGGGACATGTCATTTTTTGTTTAAGGGTTTGTGACTGTTACGAAGAGCATTAAGAATCTGAATTTGGACACTGTCTAAAGGGTTCCCGATAATGTTTCTATTCTACCCCTGAGCAGGCCTTTGGAGACAGGAGATACGTCTCCTAAGCAATGGAGTATTCAATATCTCACTACAAAATCCTCAGATAAGAGGCTGTTAGGACGTGGAAAAGTGCATTGTAGGAGATTTGTTTCTCTACGAAAACTAATGACAGAGCCATCCCAAACAGCAGGGTCACTTCCTTGGGCTCTGAGCTTTAGACACCCTCCCTCACTCTGGCCCACCTTCAGCTGCAAACTCCTCTGCAGGCCAACGGGACATGCCTCCCCACAACCAGCATCTTCCTTTCTAGACTGGGGCACTGGCATCAGGACCTCTGAATTCCCTGCTGCAATGGCTGGAGTCTGCTTCTAGGCACTGTGTGGGTCTCTTTCTGGGTTGTCCTGTTAAGGGCCAGCCAGGGTCACTGTGCTTCCCTTCCCTTCCCTAACGGCCTCTGATCTGCAGATCCTGGAGTGAGATGTTGAATGCTCCCTTGGTTGGGAAAGGCATCTCTTGTCTCCACAGGCCTGCTCAGGGATAAAATAGAAATATTACAAGCAACTCTTCACATAGTGCCCACATTCATATTTTTTTCACTTCTATTTATTTATTTTTATGTCAGATTAATATGAGGGCACAAAACAATTAGGTCATAATGTTTGCGTCTGTTAGGTAAAGCCCCTGTTGTAGTTGTGTCCTGCACCTAGATGTGCCATATATCCTAATATTGTGCCCATTAAGTGGGAGCACATCAATCCTCTTCCCTACTCTGCCCTCCACTCTCCCTCCTCCCCATCTCCCCCACTTGAATTGAGTTTTTCTCTTATGTGGGCATGTATCAGTTTGTCTACTGGCTTTATATTAGTATTGAGTACATTGGATGCTTGATTTTCCATTCTTGTGATACTTTACTAAGAAGAATGTGTTTCAACTCCATCCAGGTTAACACAAAAGATGTAAAGTTCCATATTTTTATGGCTGAATAGTATTCCATGTTATGCATATACCACAGTTTGTTAATCCATTCCTGGGTTGATGGGCATTTAGGTTGTTTCCACATCTTGGTGATTGTAAATTGAGCTGAGATAAATAATCTGGTGCAAATGTTCTTACGATAAAATGATTTTTTTTCTTCTGGGTAAAGGCCTGGTAATGGGGTTGAGGGATCACATGGAAGGTCTATTTTGAGTTATTTGAGGATTATCTATACTTCTTTCCAAAGAGAGTGTTTTAGTTTGCAGTTCCACTAACAGTGTAAAAGTGTTCCCTGCTCTCCACCCAAATTCAGATTCTTAATGCGCTCAGCAGTAGTCACAAAACCTTCTTGATATGTAATATAAATCCATAACAAAAAATGAAGTTAATATCTCAATTTCAAAAATTTCTGTTCCACTGGTAAGGTTTTAGTACCAGAAATATGATCACTGTATGTGTTAGCCATCACGAGTGGGTCTTAGATCTTACCATGCCTACAGACAAATGTAGGTTATATACTTGATTAATAACTGACGACTTACCTAATTTTTGTCCCTGTTTCCAACTTGGGACTAATCAGAGAAAACTGGCTCTCATGCTCCTAGTTATTCACCTCCAGCCTCTCTGGGCCAGTAGCCTCCAATCAGGGAACACCTGAAGCCTTCGCTTTTCCCACTGTAAAGCCTTCCCACTCCTCTGCCTACTTTTGAGTCTCTGCCAAATGCAAGTGATATGAGGCCGAGCTAAAGAACTTAAAGTTTTTTTTTTCAGTTTTGGCCAGGGCTGGGCTCGAACCTGTCACCCCCAGTATATGGGGCCAGCACCCTAGTCCTTGAGCTACAGGTGCTGCCTGAATTTAAAGTATTGAATGTTGGAATATATATATTTTGGAGTTTTATTTTAATTTTTAAAAAATAGATCTTCATAAAATGTTTTACATTTATGTTTTCTTTTAACATAAACTGGATGAATATTTCAGTCTGCTAATCTCAATATCTGTCTGCTAGTGTGAATTTTCAGGGTTGACTATAGAAATTTTGGAAGGAAGTTAGCACTTGAGGAAATAACACTGGCTTGTCAGTCAACAACCTCTCAATTTAAAGATTGAGTTGTAATTTAGCTGAAAATAATACATGCTTACTTGCAGTTTCCAGGTTTACCACCAGATGGTGCCAATACGTCACTGGAGGTTTTGCCAAGTTGCTCTGGCATCCTTTTATCCATTTGTGAAACATTGAAAAGATTGGCAATTCACGCTCTTAACCAATTTAGGTTTTTTTTAAATTATTAATTCAGCTTTTGATGTAGTGAAAAATGAGAACAAGTGCATAATATCCTTCAGAACAATTTATGCCAAAGAATTAAGCAGCTTGAAATGAATGGAGAACTATTTATTTCCTGTAACTATAGCCTACTTTATATTTAATTTATACAACTCTCAAAATCCAGTTTCTATAAGTTAATCTTTTAAAATTTCCATGTGCTTGTCCATCTGCTGTATGGTAGGCAATCCATTTAACATTAAAACTACCTCTAAACCTGCACTCTTTATAGCACTAATTAGCTTCTTCTAGTCGGGCAGTCTGCAGCTAAGCTGAGAAGCAAAGTCAAAGTCATACATCTGTCTCGTCACATGTCACTTCTGACACTTCTTGCCAAGGCCCAGGACTGGCCAGGTCTCGGGCCCAGCTTAACTAGGTTCCAGACACGGACCGCTAAGTTACTCCGCTCAGGTTCAGTTTCTCTTTGGTGCCTGAGGGCTATCTACTTTAGCTGGAGAGAGAGAAAGAGAGAGAGAGAAAGGGAGTCTTAGAGATAGTAAAGCAGTCTTCTTAGAAAGATAGATAGATCTTAGTCTTTAGGAGAGCTTGGTAATCTTCAGCAGAAGAGATACCGTGCTGGTGTTCTGCAGGCAGGAGAGGAGACAGAGTATACGGGTCCATGACAGAATGTGCATGCTCCTTGGCTGCCTTCTCAACCAGCCTAATATAAAGCTAATCTCATGCCTCTCAACACCACAGGTGTAGAGACTGCCAACTCACCACTGCTCTCATCTCGCAAGCTCTCATGCTTGTTTGGAAAGCTAAATCTCTCCATGCTCTTTCCACCCAGGTGTTCCATTATTGAGCTATACAGGTGTTTCTTATAACTCTCATTCCTTCCAGCCATAGGCTATGTGGGCTCCAACACTGTCTTCTCGTGGAATTGAGCCTGCCTTCTATAGTCTGGCCTTCCCTTGTTTCCTTTTTCTTGACTCCATTCCTTTGTTCAGTGGTGTTTTCTGAACAAGAGCGGTGGTAACTGTTGCTCCTTCCTTAATCTCTGTGCCTTGAGACTCAAGGGCTGTCAGGAGGTAGCAGAATGCTTTGCTCAGAAACTGTGCAGATTAGCTTTGCCTGTTCTAGAACTTCACATACATGGTTTGTAAAACATGAAAAATATAGGTATATATAATAACCATAATTTTCAAATTCATTTATGCTGTGTGTATAGTAATTTCTTTTATATTGGTAGATGGTATATGACATGTTTATCCATTTTCCTATAGATGAATGACTGGACAGTTTCCAGATTTTTCTCTCTCTCTTTTTTTGAGGCAGTTCTGCTGTTTCAGGCTAGAGTGCTGTGATGGAAGCCTAGCTCATGGCAACTTCAGACTCCTGGGCTCAAGCAATCCTCCTGCCTTAGCCTCCTGAGTAGCTGTGACTATACGTGTCCCCCACACACCTGGTTAATTTTTCTATTTTTGGTAGAGACGGAGTCTTGCTCTTGCTCAGACTGTTCTTGGACTCCTGACCTTAATCGATCCTTCTGCCTCAGCCTCCTCAGTGTGTGAGCCACTGCACTCAGCCAGGCTTTCTCCTTTGCAAGATGATCCCAAACTTTCTAATATTATAGAGTCCACTCAAAAGCAATCATGATGAATTCACATAAATTCTTTTTTTTTCTCTTTGAGACAGTCTTACTCTGTCCCCCTGGGTAGAGTGCCATGGCATCATAGCTTAGAGCAAGCTCAAACTCTTGGGCTCAAGGGATCCTCTTGCCTCAGCCTCCCAAGTAGCTGGGTGCCCACCACAATGCCTAGCTAGTTTTTTCTACTTTTATTAGACACGAAGTCTTGCTTTTGCTCAGGCTGATCTTGAACTCCTAAGCATAAGCAATCCACCAGCTTCAGTCTCCCCTAGTGCTAAGAGGTGTGAGCAACCATGCCTGGTCTACATAAACTATTTTAACATAAATTGAGACCATATGTAGGAGAGCTTGATATGTAATGAACTGGGAATAGTGAGTTTATATATAAATAATAAGATAGGGTTTCCTACGGGCTCACAATCCCTTATCTGAAGTTTTTGGGGCCACATGTGCTTTGGAATTCAGAATGTTTTGAAATTATAAAGCTAATATTGTGTATATATTATATATTAAGTAATACTCTATAAGGGTCTAGGGCAACTCTCTATAATCAACTCCTTAATTTTTCTGTAGGAAAACATAAATGTTCATGTTAAGTGGGATAAATAAAGACTAAAGGGCCTCCTGTCAGATCAGACCATGTTCTGACTCTAAATCAGTTCTGAAACAAACTTCTGTTTGTCAGAGCTTCTTAGATTTGGGGGATGTGGATTGGGGACCTGTATTAGGTGCTTTTACATGTGTTGTTTCATTTAATCCTTATAGCAGTCCTATATTAAATATTAAAGTGTAAGAATATGGAGATCCTGAGGGTCAGAGTGGTTTATGGCTGAGCTGACCCTCAAGCCATAACTTCACTCTAAACAGGTAAAATGTTATATTGCCTTTCACATTTACTAAAAATGCTGAAAACATTTTGACTTACTTGCCAATGCTTTTACCCATATTCTGCACTAGTCTTTATTTTCTTTGGAGTCCATAAGTTAGATTATGATTGCACAGTAAACTATTTGCACTCTGATGGATGAAGATAAAGGCCCTGCCTGGCACCTTCTCTGAGCTGCTGGCCCAGCAGGGGTGGGTCGTGGTGCTGAACAGCAAACAGTCAGTATCCAAATGTCAGACTTTCCAGTGGTTAGAGAGTCCTGTTGTGCACTTGGTCCACACAACTAATCAGCCCTGATGTTTTCTGCAATATAATCCAACATCTAATTAATGTCTCTCACCTCCTTTTGCAAATTGTTTACTAGCTGGGGCTCCCAGAAAGGGATTCAGCCCCTTTGAGTAGGGACATCAGAAGTCACTAGGCTTAATAAAGTTGTCAGTAGGCCGGGAGGAACTGTTGGTTTTATTCTGTACATTGTCTCAGGATGGGAATGAATTAAAATAGTTATATTTAAAAATTATGCTTTCAAGGTTAATTCGTGAATCATGTTCTTTTTTTTTGTATCCTAATTATCCTTCTTTCTCTTTTCCCTTATGTTTTTTCCTTGGTCCAAATTATAATCCTATTTATAGCCTAAAGCTGAGGAGCATATAATCTTTTTTCCTAATTTTTTCTTGTAATGCAATCAATAACTTAGCAAAAGCATGGATGCAAAACTCATTTTATATACCTGTAAAAATATTGCAGGCCACAGTAAACTGTATAATTTTTTTTTTTGAAACAGAGCCTCAAGCTGTCACCCTGGATAGAGCTGTGGCATCACAGCTCACAGCAACCTCCAATTCCTGGGCTCAAGCGAGTCTCCTTTCTCCGCCTCCCAAGTAGCTGGGACCACAGGTGCCCGCCACAACGCCCGGCCATTTTTTGGTTGCAGGCCTCGTTGTTGTTTGGCGGGCCCGGGCTGGATTCGAACCCACCAGCTCAGGTGTCCGTGGCTGGCGCCTTAGCCCGTTGAGCCACAGGCGCCGAGCCTAAACTGTATAATATTTTAATGGACTCTTCTAGTAATCTTTTTATGGACTTTCAGGATTTGTTAGAAAAATGATTCATCTATAGGAGTACATTTATCAATATGTCAATCTTAAGGTGCTTATAAAATCCCTTTGGCCAGTTTTGATGAAGGGAAATAGCAGATACATGCATTCATGCATTCACACACCCAGCCTTCTGTTTGCCCATAGCATTTACACACAATGAAATGCACCAATTGTACATGTTCCATTCAGTGAGTTTTGATAAGTGTGTAACTCAAACCCTTATGAAGGTAGTGCCAATGCTCCAGAAAGGCTATTCATGTCTCTTCCCAATCTCCAAACCCTCCACTCCACAAGGACTCTTCTGTTATTTTTTCATCAGAGATTAGTGTTGCTTGTTCTAGCATTTCATATATAATACATATAGTTTCTTTTATATTGCTAAAGTTATTTCATGTGTTTATTCTCCTCTTGATGAACAGCTGGATAGTTTCCAGCTTTGAGCATTTATGAATAAAGCTGCTGCGAACATTCATGTACAGGTCTTATTAGGAGTGAACTTAATGCATCATAGTACAGATTTATAATTAATTTCAAAGAAAATTTTCAACAGTGCTTATATATGAGAGTTTCTGTTGCCCTATATCCTTGCCAATACTTGGTCCTCTCCTCTCAATCTTTTCATTTTTAACTATTTTGGTGAGTATGTAGGACATTTCATTGAGATTTTAATTTGCATTATGCCTGATGATTAAGTATGTTGAGCTATTTATTCATTCATTCATTTATTTATTTATAGGGATGGGGTCTTGCTGTTGCCCAGGATGGTATTGGACTCCTGACCTCAAGTGATCCTCCTTCCTCAGCCTCCCAAAAGTCCTGGGATTGCAGATGTGAGCTACTCCATGTCGAACACTATTTTATGTGCTTATTGCAATGTCATCACTAAATTTTTCCCTGTGGAGCATATGTTCAAATCTTTTGTTCATTAAAAAAAAAAATGGGTTGCCTCTCTGCTATTGAGTTAAAAGAGTTCTTTAAATATCGTGGAGTCATTTTCAGATCTGTTTTGTGACTATTTTCTCCCAGTCTGTGGTGTCCTTGGATGAGCAAAAGTTTTACATTTTCTCAAATTTGACAGAATAACGTTAATTCTGTCTGGCTTCTTTTCATTTGTGGTTATTATTTTTGTGTCTTGCCTAGGCAACTTTGGCCTACCTGAATCTTTGGAAGGTATTTTTCTTGTGTTTTCTTCTTGAAGGTCTTTAGCTTTGTCATTTACATTTAAGTCTGTTTCTCCATTTCAAATCAATTTTTATTTATGGTATCAGATGGTCATTTCTAAAAGAACAGTCAATTGTGCCAGTTCCATTTATTGAAAAGACTCCTTTCTCTTTGGATTTCTTGGCACCTTTGTAAGAAATCAAATGGCTATATGAATACTATATGAAGAGTGTGTTTCCAGGCACTCTATTCCGTTTTATTAAGTTAGTACTCTGTCCCAATGTGCTGTGACGTCACAGCTCATAGCAACCTAAAACTCTTGGCCTTAAGCTTCTCTTGCCTCAGCCTCCCTAGTAACTGGGACTACAGGTGCCCACAAAGTTATTAAATCATAACTTTGTACATTGATGCATTTATAGGGTTCAGCGTACTGCTTCAATATACAATGTGAAATGTTTACATTGAACTAAGTAACACATCCATCACAATTATACTCATTTCTTAATAGTTTTGAAATGTACCATTGCATCATGCACATTTGCTGAGGTCCCCCCAAATACCCTCCCTCCTCCCATATCCCCCCTCCCCTCCCCACCTCTTCTTCCCTTCTACTTTGTGGATTATAGTTATGTTTTGCCATTCGTATGAGTGTGTAGGTGGTTATATACTGATTTCATAGTAGTATTGAGTACATTGGATACTTCTTAAAAATTCCTGAGATACTTTACTAAGAAGAGTGTGTTCCAGCTCCATCCAGGTAAACATAAAAGATGTAAGTGAAGTCTCCATCTTTTTTATGGCTGCATAGTATTCCATGGTGTAAATATACCACAATTTGTTAATCCATTCATGGGTCGATGGGCCCTTGGGCTATTTACATGTCTTGGCTATTAGGAATTGGGCTGCAATGAACAATCTGGTACAAATGTCCTTGATGTAAAATACTTTTTGATCATCTGGCTATATACCTAGTAGAGGAATTACAGGATCGAATGGTAGGTCTACTTTTAATTCCTTGAGTATTCTCCAAATTTCTTTCCAAAAAGGTCATATTAGCTTGTATTCCCACCAACAGTGTAGAAGCATTCCCTTCTCTCTGCATCAATGCCAACATCTGTAGTTTGGGGATTTCGTGATGTGGGCTACTCTTACTGGAGTTAGATGATATCTCAAAGTGGTTTTGATTTGTATTTCTCTGATGATTAAGGATGATGAGCATTTTTTCATGTGTTTGTAGGCCATGCACCTGTCTTCATCAGAGAAGTTTCTGTTCAAGTCTCTTGCCTATATAGAAATGGGGTTATTTACTCTTTTCTTATTGATTAGTTTGAGTTCTCTGTAGATTCTAGTTATCAGACCTTTGTCAGAAGCATAACTTGCAAAAATATTCTCTCATTCTGAAGATTGTCTATTTGCTTTAATTACTGTGCTCTTGGCTGTGCAAAAGCTTTTTACTTTGATCAGATCCCAGTAATGTATTTTTTGTGTTGCTTCAATTGCTGGGGGGGTCCTCCTCAGAAAATATTCTCCCAGGCCAATTTCTTCAAGTGTTTTCCCTACACTCTCTTCTAGTATTTTAATGGTTTTATGTCTTAAGTTTAAATCTTTAGTCCAGTAAGAGTCTATCTTAGTTAACAGTATAAGGTGTGGGTCCAGTTTCAGTCTTCTACAGGTTGCCAGTTTTCATCTTTCACATTTATCCAGAAATATTTATGTATATACTTCCATGAATAGCCTATTTTATTATGTCATAAGCAAGTTTTTCAAACAGCAGAATTAAAAGCTATAAAGTATATATCCTTCCTTTAACACCTAATGTATTTCACTAACAAGGAAAAGTCTACAATTTTGGATCTCAAAGGACTTTCAAGAAATTAGTAATTTCTGCTTCCTGCCTATGAACTATTAAATGCCTAACCCAATCAGCATAAACGATTTGAGATGTAATTACAAAATATTACCATGAGACAATTACTACCCTGTATGTACTTATACATTGGTAAAAGTGGGGGACGGATATTTATAACCAATCAAGAACTTCACTATTGTTAAATATCTGCAATTTTTTCTTTTCACTTATTTTGCCATTGTATGGTACATAGTAAATCTGATAGTTTGTAATTAATAGTAGCATCAGAAAAGCCCTTCCTTATCTGTTCTTATAGTGAGATAAATGCATGCTTCATGGTATTTGGCAAATTACATGTGGGAAAGAGAAACTGTGAAATGGGAGAGCATATTTGTTTCCTATACCTACAATGATAAAATTCCACAAACTGGATGCCTTAAAACACCAGATGTTTATTCTGTGACAGTTTGGGTATGTGCAAGTCTGAAGGCAACATGTCAAAAGGGCCATGCTCCCTTTCTCCTATGAGACTCTGGTGGAGAGAAACCTTCTTTACCTCTTCCTGGCTTCTGGTGGTAGCCGTCAATCTCTAGCATTCCTTGTCTAGCAGCTGTATCACTCTGTCTGTCTCTGACATTACAGAGCATCCCCCCATGTCTCTGTCTAAATTTCTTCCTTTTTATAAGGACATCAGTCATACGCCCCACTCTAATGACTTCATCTTAACTTCATTACATCTACAAAGACTCTGTTTCCAAATAAAGTCACATTGTGAAGTATTAGGAGTGAGGATTTCAATATATCTTTTTGGGAGACATAATTCAACCCATAGCAAGGGGTTCAAGATAGCTTTAAAATATACATCTTGGACTATTGGCTTGCTGGTTAGGCCACTAATGAAAACTGAGAGTGTAGAAAGAAGATAGATGAGAGAAGGTTTGGGAAAAACAGTTTGTGGGTGCTATTCTCAGCTATATTAATTGTGCTTGCCCAAGAAAACCACATAGAACAAGTAGAGGCTGTCAGTAACTTCTGGGCCAACAGCATTTTAATGAGCCCAAAACAACAGAAAAAGAAGCTAAGCAACAAAATGCAGGATCTTGGGAGAAAAATTAGAGACAGTTGCGATAAATAAAAGGAAAATAAAATTTCAAAAAGAAGAGTAATCAATATGCTAAATCTTTTTTCCATTTGGAAGGAAATCCTAATACTCAAGACTGTTTTGTTACTTGCACATATAAGATCAGAAATTGATATGCGTTTTAATGAACAGAACACAAATAAAAAACTGTATATACACTGAAGCCACAGGTGGACCATTAATTCAACACCAAATTGAGTCAATTCCTCATTTTATCATCACTGTGCTTGTTCCCTTGCTTGTTCCATGTAAGGTGGTCAGAACACAAACAATTCAGCCAGCTGGGTTTGTGTGTGAATGTGGGGCTGTGTGATAGCTCGGCAACAACCTGGTCAAGCCTGGACATGGACAAACTGACTCCCTGCCTCAGGCCACTCTGTGGACCTCACCTTAGTGATGAGCACATGCAGATCAGTTAGAAGAACAGAGACCAGATAATTATATTCATGAGATGAGTTGGTCCTGTAATTATTGTGGAAGTTGCTAATAAGTCCTAACATTGCAATTACAATCTAAAAATTTCTGGGTTTTCAGTTTTAATGAGTTACCTTTAGAAGGCCAAAGTCGTTACTTATTAAGAACAAAGATCATTCAGTAACTCTCCCAATACTCATGCACTTTACGAATTAAACCTGGACTGTTTTTGCCTTTGTCTTAAATCAATAACAGGCAAGGCTTTGCAACTTACCATGTGTGAATGGAGGCAGCTGAGTGTGGTAGAAAAAAATGGTGGACTGGAAACTGGTACTCCTGGATTATAGTTCTTAGGTTTTCAGTAACTTCTTACATTAAAATGAGCTGTGTTCTTACCTTCATGGGCCCTAGGTTTTTATTTGAGAAAAAAAAAGTGTCTTGGAGTATACTTTCAAATAAAAAATTTAAAAATAGCAAAGTATCTCAATATTGGAAGAAAAAGTATCCAATATACTCAGCCCTACTATGAAACTAATCTATAGCTTTCATATGAAGGCTATAATTGTATTATAGTACTAGAAAATGGGGACAGGGGCAAGGGAGGGGGAGGAGAATGGGTGTAGGGAGGGTAATCGGTGGTATCACACCTATGGTGCATCTTAGAAGGGTACAGGTGAAACTTACTAAATGTAGAATGTAAGTGTCTTAACACAATAACTAAGAAAATGCCATGAAGGCTGTGTTGACCAGTTTGATGAAACTATTTCCGATTGTATGTGAGACTAGCACATTGTACCCCATGATTGCAGCAATGTACACAGCTATGATTTAATAAAAAAAATTATATTAGTTTGGGCTGCCATAACAAAATACAACATATTGGGCAAATTACACAGCAGAAATTTCTTTTTTCTTTTCTTTTCTTGTCCAGAATGTTAGGGGGCACATATGTTTTATTTACATACTGTGCTTTGTAGAGATGGAGTTAAAGTTATACACGTTAAGTGTGCCCCTCATCCAGATAGTGTGCACTATATCCCAAAGATGTGAATTTACACATTTGCTCCTCCCTCCATCTTGATTTTCATTGAGATTTACTTCCACATGTGCACTTAAGTGTTGATCAACTAGTTCCTTCCAATTTGGTATTGAGGGCATGTGTTTGTGCCCTCTTGTGTTTGTGCATTCTTGTGATGTTTTACTTAAAAGAATGGTTTTCAGTTCCCTCCAGGTTGTCCAAAAGGATACAAGATCACAATTTTTTATGACTGCAGTACTCCGTAGTATGCATATACCACATTTTATTAATCCATTGAGGTATTGGCGGTACTTGGGTTGTTTCCACATCTTTGCAATTGTGAATTGTGTTGCTATAAACAGGTGCCCTTTTTATAAAATGATCCTCTTTCCTTTAAGTATATCCCTTGAGTGGGATTTCTGTATCCAATGGTAGGTCTACTTTAAGTTCTTCAAGATATTTCTATACAATTTCCATAGATGTTGCACTAGGCTGAAGTCCTACCAACAGTGTCTAAGATTTCCTTTCTCTCTGCATCCGCACCATCTGTCAAACCATAAAAATTTATTTTCTCACAGTTCTAGAGGCTAGAAGTGGAGACCAGAGTGCCAGTAGGGTCTGTATCTGGAGAGGGGTCTCTTCCTGGCTTATAAGCAGCTACCTTCTCACTATGTGCTCACGTAGTGGAGAGAGGAGTGAGCAAGCTCTCTGTATTCTCTTCTTACAAGAGCCCTAATCCCATCATGAGGACCCAACCCTCATGACCTCATCTAACCTAGTAACCATCTGAAGGCCCCATCCCCGAATATTACCATCACATCGGGAATTAGGGTGTTAACATACGAATTTGGGGGGAAACAAGTCAGTCCACAGCAAATATACCAACTTGTAAAAAAAAAAGTTATTCTTATGCTGAGATAGAGTATATTTCAAGCTATTATACTAAAGGAAATAATGTCAACCTTTCTGACTAAAGGAACTGATTATTTGTAGACATATTTGTTATACTTTTATATTTGTGTGAGTTATTATAGCAATTTCGAGACTACTTCTAGCTAAAATGTGAAAGATAATATTTTACATTGACTTAGTGACTTTTAAGTCTAAGAACCTAAAATCATTTTAGAAACTTGATGTGAAGTTACGACCAGGATGGCAAGTTTTAAATGGTTTGGTAGGAAAGGCATTAGATATTACTGTCACAGTCAGTAAAATGAAAACATCACATTTATCAGTTCTGTTTTGGTAGTAGGAGTAAAAAAAAAAAAACAAACAAATGCAAAAATCTTGTCAATTAATACAGACTCAATTGTATAAGAAGATAGAACAAAATATGTATTTGAATCAAAAGAAAATATAGTTATATATATTTAATAGTATAACCCATCAAGAGTTAATATCAAGAGATTATTTCCACCAAAGTAATTATGGAGTTTTGAATAATGATAAATAACTAAAATCATTCATTAATTCAAAATGATTTACTGATATATTCTGTATGCCAAGTTCTGTTTGGAGTGCAGGACATAAGAAAGAGAACAAGCTAAATACTTCTCTGCTATCATAAACATTACATTCCAACAGGATGAAATATGAATAAATGATACATACAAATAAGTGATGCCACATATTTCAGAGAGTTACATATACTTTGAAAAAAATATACTATAACAATGTGATAAAGAACCATTGGTGATTTGGGCGAAATGGTTTCATTAAGGATGTGACTCTTCTTCCGAAATCCAAATGCTGAGAATGAACCAACATAGTAGGAAAAATTACTTTGCCCCAAAGAAACACGTGGACTAATCCCTGAAATCTGTAAATATGCTACCCTACATAGCTAAAGGGACTTTACAAATGTGATTAAATCTGAAATATGTTATATCATTTATTTGCTTTCTTTTTTTTTAGACAGATTCTCACTTTTGTCACCCGGGTAGAGTGTCCTGGCATCATAGTTCACAGCAACCTCAACTCCCGGGCTCAAGCAATTCTCTTGCCTCAGCACCCACCTCCCGAGTAGCTGGAACTACAGGTGTCTGCCACAACATCTGCCTTTTTTAGAGACAAGGTCTCGCTCTGGCTCAGGCCGATCTTAAACCTGTGAGCTCAGGCAATCCACCCGCCTTTGCCTCCAAGTGCTGGGATTACAGGTATGAGCCATAGAGCCCAACCATTTGCTTAGGTATTACCTTGCTTTACTGGAATGCAATCTTTGTGAGAGCAGAAATTCTAAATATGCAGATGAGTCCATTATAATCAGATGAATTCTTAAGAAGGCTAAGAGTCAGAGAGCTGAGACATAACAAAGCATCCACATGTCATTCATGGCTTTGAAGATGGAGGAAAAGGTCAAGAGTTGAGCACCAGCAGCCCCTCAGTGCTAAGACTGTCCCTCAGCTTCATTGCCAATAAGAAGACAGGCCCTCAGCTGAATAGCTGAATTTTTTCAATACCCTGGCTGGTGCCTTGATTTTAGGATTTTAGTCTGGTGGAACCTGAAGCATATCAGCCTTCTGACCTATAAACTATAAGATAATAAGTTCATGTTGTTTTAAGCCACTACGTCCATGGTGGTTATGGCAGAAGAAAGAAAGAGAGAGAGAGAGCGAGAGCGAGCTAGCAAGCAAAACCAAAACTCTAATACAATCAGCTTTGTAAAAAACAAAATTAAATTAGAGAGAAGAGAAGAACATTCTGGAATACTCTGCCTAGGCAGAGAAGACAGCAAATGAAGAGGCTCCAAAGTAGGAATGAGTTTACTCTGCTTGACAATGAGAGACACACAAACAAAAGCGCAGTGTACAATGAGTGAGGGGAAGTGTGATGAGAGAAGAAATCAGGGGGGTAGGTGGATTCTACGGCTTCATAGGCTCTGGTAGAGAGCTTTATTTGTTCTAAACAAAATTCAAAAACTCCAGAAGGCTTTACATCAGAGTAGGACATAATTAACTTTTTAGAAATATTACTCTGGCTGCTTTGTAGCAAATGGTTTGTAGGAGTCAAGAGAGGAAGCACCAAGGTTCACTAGGAAATAATGCATTAGTTTATGTAAGAGATGATGGCAGATTGGGAAATGACAATAGACTTAGAAACATAGATGGATTTAGGATATATTTGGAGGTAGTCAGCAGCATGAGCTGGCTTAGAAGCAGGAAGTCAGTGAAGGGAAAAAAAATCAAGAATGACTCATGATTTTGCTTTAAGGAATTGGCTGCTTGGTTGAACTATTTCTTTATATGGAGGAACCTTGGGTGAAAAATATAATCCCCACTCACAATTGATGATAACTAATCAAGAAAATGGACTCTCAAGCATAAATTTACAGAAGAATTTATTTTACAGAATTTATTTTCATTTTGTATTTATTCCCCAGAGAATATAGGAGTTTCTGCTATCAGTCTCTCTAGTACCTTGGTGAAACTTTAGAACATTTCTCTTAGTGTGAGTTCCATATAACTCAATTTAATCCCTTCAGGCATCCCTGACAATATGGAAACAAGATTCCATATGTACTCCATATGCTGTGGGTACTTTTCGCCCCCAGCAGCTGTGGAATTTTTTTTACACAGAGATGTGGTATACCAGTGGGTTTTCCTTCCTGAGGTCTTGACTTTAGACATCTTGTTGTTAGGATGAAACTGAACTGTTTCATCCTAATAGTTGTATTTCTATATTATATAAAGTAATAAAATTAGGAATATTCAAAACTATGATGACATAAATTTTCTGTCTTTCTCAGAACTTGAACAGAATCTTTTAAAAAATCTAATTCCCTTTTTTTTTTATTAAATCATAGCTGTGTACATTAATGCAATCATGGAGTACAATGTGCTGATTTTATATATAATTTGAAATATTTTCATCAAACTGGTTAACATAGCCTTAACGCGTTTTCTTAGTTATTGTATTAAGACATTTATATTCTACACTTAGTAAATTTCACATGTATCCTTGTAAGATGCACCACTGTAGTTGTGGTCCCACAGATTACTGTCCCTCCACCCATTCTCCCCCCTCCCCTCCCCTCCCTCTCCCTTTTCCCCTTCTTCTTGGCTATAATTGGGTTATAGCTTTCATATGAAAGCTATAAATTGGTTTCATAGTAGGGCTGAGTACATTGGATACTTTTTCTTCCATTCTTGAGATACTTTCTTAAGAAGAATATGTTATACCTCCATCCATGTAAACATGAAAGAGGTAAAGTCTCCATCTTTCTTTAAGGCTGCATAATATTCCATGGTGTACATATACCACAATTTATTGATGCATTCACCGGTTGATGGGCACTTGGACTTCAAACTTGTGCTTATCAC
>CAUYRH010137804.1:0-11344 GCA_963574655.1 Perodicticus potto
TTGAGACAGAGCCTCAAGCTGTCACCCTGGATAGAGTGCTGTGACATCACAGCTCACAGCAACCTCCAATTCCTGGGCTCAAGCGAGTCTCCTGCCTCCGCCTCCCAAGTAGCTGGGACTACAGGCACCCACCACAACGCCTGGCTATTTTTTGGTTGCAGCCGTCATTGTTGTTTGGCGGGTCCAGGCTGGATTCGAACCTGCCAGCTCAGGTGTACATGGCTGGCGCCTTAGCCCATTGAGCCACAGGCACCAAGCCACATTTTCTTGAATTTTGTTTAATGGCTCTCGTATTTGACAAAATTCAGCACTCTTTTAAGATAACAACATAAGCATAGATGGAACATACCTCAAAATTGTAAAAGCCATTTATAAGACAAACCCACTACTAACATCATACTGCAGGGGTGAAGGTGAGAACTTAGAAGTGGAACCAGATAAAGTTGCCCACTGTCACCACTTGTATTTAACATAGTGTTAGATGTCCTTAATGATGTTTGTAGGTATATCCATCTGCAAAGAACAAGGCTGGAAATTCACCTGGATGACAATAGCAGTCCTTAAAATTAAGACTTGTGGTTTGGTCATCTAATTGGAGAGAGAAGACAGCCCCCACACAGCCTGTGTGGATCAAGGGAGTTGGAGGAAAGAGGACCACCCACGGTCTTCTCTCTTGGTCTTTCTTGGAGACCCTCTATTTCTTAGTGCGTGATATCCCCTGAGAACATAGTCCCTTGTGTTCAGAGCCTTTGCTGGGTGCCTGCCAGTCCAGTAGCTGAATCTCCTAATAAGTAGGAGCCCTGATAAGTTATATGTGCTCTCAGGCCATAGGCACATAGGACCTGCACTTCCATTATCCAGTAAATCTCACTGACAGAATGGCTGGGTGTGGTCATACATTAACTTGTTTTTCTAGACAGCTGCAGGCCTTTTGCATCTGAAGATAGACTCCTTTCTCCCCTCCCCCATCTTTTAATTCATATGTAGGTTTATCCAGTTTTATCAGTTAACATTCTTGTTGACACAAGCTGTTCAACTATTATAGAATACATGAACACATGGGCAAGAAATTGAGCAAAACCCAAGAGTTTTTTGTAAGTTTGCTCTGTTAATGGAAACATGAATAACAGATACGCTGAAGTATTAAAAAGAAAAGAAATTACATTCAGAATTACGGCATTTCAATTATGTTGAAGATAGCCAACTGGAGTCAGCTTTCAACAGAAACTCCCATCTAGATGGAGAGATAATGGTCAGAATGAACCAAATAAAGCTGAAGGTTGTGAGCTGAGCTGAGAGAGAAGATTGATAAGTGCACATCATCCCTGCTGAGGCAAGCTGTGACTCAAGGAAGCAAATTTCAGGTAAAAAAACCTATCCCAAAGAGGACAAGAGTCCGTCTGCTGCTCCAAGAGAGTGGCTCACTGACAAAGCAGTGAACAGAAGACTTACTGTTTCACCCCATGGGAGAGAGCCACTCAAGGCCAGGACTCCTTCTCTAGAGGGATTCCTCTGTGAGCCTGGGTATTCTCTTGCCTGGCATAAAAGTTGAACAAATATTTTCCCTGCCATTCTGAACTCCCAATCCACCCTTCCCCCCTCACCTGGTGGTCTGGAAGGGGACCCCTGCAGAGCCCGGAGTGTCTGGTGGTTCCTTGCTAGGGCTGGGCATTGCGTGGGTTGCAGCACAGCTGTACTGAAACCGTGACTTGAGGAGAAGTGGAGCGACACAGGGGGAGGGGGACTGGCTTAGCGCTGCATAAGTGCCTAGTGGAGGTGCAGGTATTCACATGGTGGCACCTATGAAGCAGTGGCAGCAATAGTGGTGTGCTCTGCACTCCCACAGGGGTCAAATTTTGGAAAGACACCTCCCCAATTCTGTGGACTGTGGGAGGGAGCCAGACCTCGCCCCACATGGGTACCAGAGAAGGAGTCCAGCTGGGGCATGGACATGGTCTCTGAGGGAGAAAAACACACACTGTGACAGTAACCTCTGGCTCAGAACAGATTCAGGAGGAACACTCCCCAGTTTCCAATGAGCACTGGAGGGAGTCAAGCTTGATCTCCCCCTGCCTACTGGTGGCAGAGGGCAGCAGCTAGCCCGAGGAAGCATTGACTCCCCTTTGACTCTGGCAGGCACAAATCCCTGGCGTATTTGCTCATTGGAAGGAACTGGGCCACAGCCCCATGGGGTTACCAGTGGCTGGGCTTGGCTGAGGTGCAAAGTGGGGAAGGAAGCACCAACCTCCCTGGACTAACTCTTTCTGGGTGGGGCTTTCTGCCTCCACAGAGCACCAGAGTGAGTCACACTTGAACTGCCAGTGGACCCTTGCTGTCTGTTTGCTGGAGACCTTTTGAACTCTCGCACTTGAACAGAGATTGTGCTGCCTGGGACAATTGGTTTGGAACTCTTGGTTTGGCCACCCAGGGACACTCCAAGGTTGAGCCCTGGATGTGTTGTTGTGGAAGGGACTGATTCTCCTCTCCGAGTTGTTGCCAGTGGGGGCTGGAGTGTCTTAGTTGTTTGTGTCTCTCCCCAGCTGAGACTTCAGCCCAAAACTGCTGATTCACTAGGATTGGATAGAGGCTGGCTTAACACAAGGCAGAGCCACCTAGCCCCATCACATCAATCAGGTCCCCAGAGTCTCAGGCTGCAGGACTGAAAGGGACCTTTGTAAAGCTGTAGGGGAAAAGCCAAAGTCACCAGTGCCAGCTCTTCGGTAAAGGGCTGGTTAACTACAACTACTGGAGCCCTCAGTCCAGTCTTACCTTACCAGCTTCTCTAGCCAAACTGTGAAAAATAATCATGGGGCGGAAACGGCAGAAAAATTCTGGCAACATGAATAATCAGAGTAAATCCACTCCCCCAAGGAACAACAAAGGAGATACAACAGAAGATGCCGTTCATAAATGGCTGAAATGTCATAAATAGAATTCAGAATATGGATGGCAAATAAGATTAATACAATGGAAGCAAAGTTGGAATTAGAAATCCGAGGAGTAGCTCAAAAGTTGTGAATATTACAAAAAACTCTATACTCTTTCCTTCATGAAAACCTGAAGGAAATTGACCAATACTTGGAATCACGCCATCTTCCTAGGCTTAGCCAGGAAGAAGTGGAAATGTTGAACAGGCCTATATCAAGTTCTGAAAAAGCATCGACTATACAAAATCTTCCCAAAAAGAAAAGCCTGGGACCAGATGACTTCAAATCAGAATTTACCAAACTTTTAAAGAGGAACTAGTACCCATATTACTTATCCTTTTCCAAAACATAGAAAAAGAAGGAATACTTCCCAACACATTCTATGAAGCAAACATCTCCCTGTCCCCAAATCAGGAAAAGACCCAACAAGAAAAGAAAATTATAGACCAATATCTAATGAATATTGATGCAAAAATATTCCATAAGATCCTAGCAAACTGAATCCAGCAAAAAATCAAACAAATTATACACCACTACCAAGTGGGTTTTAACCCAGACTCTCAAGGCTGGTTCAATATATGTAAATCTATAAATATACATCACCTAAACAAATTAAAAAACAAAGACCATATGAGTCTCTCAATTGATGCAGAAAAAGCTTTTGACAATATCCACCATTCTTTTATGATCAGAACACTTAAGAAAATAGGTATAGAAGGGACATTTCTTAAATCAATAGAGGCCATCTACAGCAAACCTACAGCCAATATTATATCGAATGGAGTAAAATTGAAAACATTTCCACTCAGATCAGGAACCAGGCAAGGTTGCCCACTATCTCCATTGCTTTTCAACATTGTAATGGAAGTCTTAGCCATTGTAATTAGGCAAGAGAAGGCAATCAAGGGTATCCATACAGGGTCAGAGGATATCAAACTTTCACTTTTTGGAGATGATATGATCGTATACCTGGAAAACCCCAGGGACTCAACCACAAAACTTTTAGAAGTGATCAAGGAATACAGCAGCAGCTCAGGCTACAAAATCAGTTACTTACAAATCAGTATCATTCATATATACCAACAATAGTCAAGCTGAAAAAACAGTAATGGACTCTATTCCATTTACAGTAATGCCAAAGAAAATGAAATATCTGGGCGTGTACCTAACAAAGGACGTGAAAGATCTCTATAAAGGAAACTATGAAACTCTGAGAGAAGAAATAGCTGAAGATGTCAACAAATGGAAAAACATACTATGCTCATGGCTGGGAAGAATCAACATTGTTAAAATGTCTATAATACTCAAAGCAATCTACAGATTTATTGCAATCCCTATTAAAGCATCTCTGTCATACTTTAAAGATCTGGAAAAACTAGTACTTCATTTTATATGGAAACATAGAAAAACCTCAAATAGCAACAACATTACTCAGAAATAAAAACAAATCAGGTGAAATCACACTACCAGACTTCAGACTATACTATAAATCGATAGTGATCAAAACATCATGGTATTGGCACAAAAATAGGTAGATGTATGGAACAGAATTGAGAACCAAGAGATGAACCCAGACACTTACCATCATTTTATCTTTAATAAACCTATCAAAAACTTAAATTGGGGGAAAGACTCCTTATTTAACAAATGGTTCTGAGTGAATGGGCTGGAGACTTGTAGAAGACTGAAACTGGATCCACACCTTTCACCTCTAACAAAAATTGACTCTCACTAGATGAAAGTCTTAAACCTAAGATAAGAAACCATAAAGATTCTTGGAAAGAGTGCAGAGGAAACACTTAAAGAAATTGGTCTGGGACAAAACTTTATGAGGAGGACCCCCAGGGCAATTGAAACAATACCAAAAACACATTACTGGGATCTGATCAAACTAAAAAGCTTCTGTACTGCCAAGAACACAGTAAGTAAAGCAAGTAGACTGCCCTCAGAATGGGAGAGGATATTTGCAGGTTACATTTCCAACAAAAGTCTGATAACCAGAATCCACAGAGAACTCAAACTTACTAATAAGAAAAGAACAAGTGATCCCATTTCACTATGGGCAAGAGACCTGAACAGAAGCTTCTCTGAGGAAGACAGGCGTATGGTCTACGGACCCATGAAAAAATGCTCATCATCTTTAATCATCAGAGAAATGAAAATCAAAACCACTTTGAACTCCAATGAGAGTAGTCCACATAACAGAATCTCCAAACTACAGATGTGGGCATGGATGTGGAGAAAAGGGAACACTTCTCCACTGCTTGCAGGAATGCAAACTAATACATTCCTTTTGGAAAGAAGTTTGGAGAACACTCAGGGATCTAAAAATTGACCCCCATTGGATCCTGCAAGTCCTCTACTAGGAGTATATCCAAAAGACCAAAAATCACTTTGAAAAAAATGTATTTTCACCAGATTATTCATTGCAGCTCAATTTGTAATAGCCAAGTCATAGAAGAAGCCCAAGTGCCCATCGACCCATGAATGGGTTAATTATGGTATATGTATACATGGAATACTGCCGTAACAGTAAAGCTCAACTCCAACAAAATTGTTCACCCACACACAAAGTCTTGGAAACTAAACAACCTTATGCTGAGTGATAGTTGGGTTCAGGAAGACATTAAAGTTTTGGTAACTTGTGTCTTCATTGGTGCTGTGCTCAACAATGAAGACACAAGTTACCAAAACCTCTGGGATACAGCTAGTGCAGTCCTGAGAGGAAAATGTATTGCGCTAGATGCCTATCTTAGAAAAACTGAAAGTGAACACATCAGCACACTTACAAACCACCTATGGAATTGGAAAAAGAAAAACAATCTAACCCTAAACCAAACAGAAGGAAAGAAATAGCCAAAATTAAATCAGAGATTAATGAAATTAAGAACAACAACAAAAAAAAAATCATTCAAAAAACTAGCAAAACAAAAAGTTTTTTTTTGAAAAAGCAAATAAAATAGATAAACCCTTGACTGGACATACTAGAAACAGAAAAGTAAAATCTCTAGTAACCTCAGTCAGGAATGATAAAGGGAAAATAGATGCCACAGAGATACAAGAGATTATCTCTGAATACTACAAGAAACTCTATGCCCAGAAATTTGACAATGGGAAAAAAATGGATCAATATTTGGAATCACATCCCTTCCCTAGACTTAGTAAAGATAAAGTAGACCCTCTGAATAGACCAATTTCAAACATGGAGATCAAAGAAACAATAAAAAAACTCCCAACAAAAAAATGCCCTGTTCCAAATGGCTTCACACCCAGAATTCTATCAAACCTTCAAAGAAAACCTTATTACCATACTGCAGAAATTATTCCAAAAAATTGAGGAGGAAGGAATCTTCCCCAACACATTCTATGAAGCAAACATCACCCTGATACCAAAACCAGGAAAAGACCCAACTAAAAAGGAGAACTTCAGACCAATTTCACTAAGGAATATAGATGCAAAAATTCTCAACAAAATCCTAGCCAATAGATTACAGCTTATCCTTAAAAAAAAGTCGTACATCATGATCAAGTAGGATTCATCCCAGGGATTCAAGGCTCATTTAACATATGCAAATTCATAAACAAAATTCACCATATCAAAGGAGAAAAAACAAAGGCCATATGATCCTCTCAATAGATGCAGAAAAAGCATTCAATGAAACACAACATCCTTTCCTAATTAGAATGCTGAAGAGTATAGGCATTAGTGGCACATTCCTTAAACTGATCAAAGCCATCTCTGACAAACCCACAGCTAATATTATACTGAATGGAGTAAAACTCAAAGCTTTCCCACTCAGGACTGGAACATGACAAGGGTGTCCGCTATCACCACTACTATTCAACATGGTGCTGGAAATTCTGGCCAATACAATTAGGCAAGAGAAGGAAATTAAAGGCATCCAAATGAGAGCAGAAGAAGTGAAATTCTCCCTCTTTGCTGATAATACGATCTTATACTTAGAGACCCCAAAGAGTCCTGGAAGTCATCAAAAAATACAGTAATGTCTCAAGATATAAAATCAATGTCCACAATTCAGTAGCCATTCTGTATGCCAAGAACAGCCAAGATAAGAAGGAAATCAAGTATACAATACCCTTCTCATTAGTGGCAAAGAAAATGAATTACCTAGGAATGCACCTCACTAAAGAGGTGAAGGACCTTTATAAAGAAAACTATGAACCCCTAAGAAAAGAAATAGCAGAAGATATTAACAAGTGGAATAACATATCATGCTTATGGTTGGGAAGAATCAACATTGCTAAAATGTCTATACTTCCCAAAGCAATCTAGTAATTTAATGCTATCCCTATTAAAATACCAACATCATACTTTCAAGACTTGGAAAAAATAATTCTTCATTTTGTATGGAACCAGAAAAAACCCTGTGTAGCCAAGGCAATTCTTAATAATAAACACAAAGCTGGGGGCATTAGCCTACCAGACTTTAGGCTATACTACAAGGCCATAGTGATCAAAACAGCATGGTATTGGCACAAAAATGTAGACATAGACATTTGGAACCAAATAGAAAACCATGAGAAGAAACTAACCTCTCACAGCCACCTGATCATTGATAAACCAATTAAGAACATACACTGGGGAAAAGAATCCCTATTCAATACATGGAGCTGGGACAACTGGATATCCACACATAAAAGACTGAAACTGGACCTGCACCTTTCTCCATGCACAAAAATTGATTCAAGATAGATAAAAGACCTAAATCTAAGGCATAAAACAATTTAAATCCTCAAAGAAAGTGTGGGGAAAATACTGGAAGCTATCAGCCTGGGGAAGGACTTTATGAGGAAGACTTCTGTGGCAATCGCAACAACAAAATAAACAAATAGGACTTAATGAAACTGAAAAGCTTCTGTACAGTTAAGGTGACAACAGTGAAAGCAAACAGATGACTTACACATTGGGAAAGGACATTTGCATATTTTGACTCAGACAAAAGCTTGATAACTAGGATCTACAAAGAACTCAAATTAATAAACATAAAAAAGCCAACAATCCCATATATCAATATAGGTGGAAAGCCTATAAGTAAAACTTTAAACAGTTCCATTCTGAGAGAATAAGTTTAAAGTCTTTTGTGAGTAAGGAAGGAAAAAACCTGGATAGAACTCCATATGTGGCTAACAGGCCTAGTCAAATAGATGTGATGAAAGCCTAGCTTCATGGGGGCAGGCCTGCAGGCAGATACCTGTATATCTCAGGAATTTCCAGACTACTCCCTAAGATGAATAACTGCCTCCAGATGCTCTGGTAAAAGGTCAAGCATTCAATCAGCTCATTCCCCTGGAATCTTGTTTCGTGGTTTTGTTTTAATTATATAGTATAAGAATAGCTTTAGATAAGGTTAGTAGAATAGTTATCGATTAATCAGTAGACTCAGTGGCACTAGGCAACATGAAGCCTGGGTCATGGGATCTGAGTCACAAGATTATTGATTAATAGTGTGTACGTGCAGAATTGACTATATAAGTTTGTGGTAAAATAAGAAATTAAACTACTTGCCAGACAGAGTGAGTAGCCTCCTTGTTCTCCAACATTAACAATAAAAAATCTCCCAAAAAGAAATTGCCCTGGTCTGGATGGCTTCACATCAGAATTCTATCAAACCTTCAAAAAAGATTTTATTCCCATACTGCAGAAAGTATTCCAAAAAATTCAGGAGAAAGGAATCTTCTCCAACACGTTCTATGAAGCAAACATCATCCTGATACCAAAACCAGGAAAAGACCCAACTAAAAACGAGAACTTCAAACCAATTTCACTAAGGAATATAGATGCAAAAATTATCAACAGAATCCTAGCCAACAGATTACAGTTCATCATCAAAAAAAGCCATGATCAAGTAGGTTTCATCCCAGGGATGCAAAGCTGGTTTAACATACACAAGTCCATAAACATTATTCACCATATCAACAGAAGCAATAACAAAGAACATATGATCCTCTCAATAAATGCAGAAAAAGCATTCGATAAAATCCAGCATATATATATATATATATATTTGAGACAGAGCCTCAAGCTGTCACCCTGGATAGTGTGCCATGGCATCACAGCTCACAGCAACCTCTAATTCCTGAGCTCAAGCGAGTCTCCTGCCTCCACCTCCCAAGTAGCTGGGACTACAGGCGCCTGCCACAATGCCCGGCCATTGTTTGGTTGTAGCCATCATTGTTTGGCGGGCCCGGGCTGGATTCAAACCCACCAGCTCAGGTGTACGTGGCTGGCACCTTAGCCGCTTGAGCCACAGGCGCCGAGCCTCCAGCATACATTTCTAATTAGAACACTGAAGAGTATAGGCATAGGTGGCACATTTATTAAACTGATCAAAGCTATCTATGAAAAACCCACAGCTAGGCTCGGCGACTGTGGCTCAACAGGCTAAGGCACCAGCCACGTACACCTGAGCTGGCGGGTTCGAATCCAGCCCAGGCCCGCCAAACAACAATGACGGCTGCAACCAAAAAAAAAAAATGGCCGGGCGTTGTGGCGGGCGCCTGTAGTCCCAGCTACTTGGGAGGCGGAGGCAGGAGACTCGCTTGAACCCAGGAATTAGAGGTTGCTGTGAGCTGTAATGTCACAGCACTCTATCCAGGGTGACAGCCTGAGGCTCTGTCTCAAAAAAAAAAAAAAGAAAGAAAAAAGAAAAACCCACAGCTAATATTATACTGAATGGAGTAAAACTGAAAGCTTTTCCACTTAGAACTAGAACCAGAGAAGGTTGTCCTCTGTCGCCATTACTATTCAACATAGTGCTGGAAGTTCTGGCCAACACAATTAGGCAAGAGAAGGAAATGAAGGGCTTCCAAATGGGTGCAGAGGAGGTCAAACTCTCCCTCTTTGCTGATGATATGATCTTATATCTAGAGTACCCCAAAGAGTCAACAACAAGGACTCCTGGAAGTCATCAGAAAATACAGTGATGTCTCAGGATACAAAATCAATGTCCACAAGTCAGTTGTCTGTGTATACACCAACAACAGCCAAGATGAGAGGCTAATTAACAACTCCCTAGACTTCAAAAAAAATGAGATACCTAGGAATATACCTAACAAAAGAGGTGAAGGACCTCTATAAAGAAAATTATGAAACCCTAAGAAAGGAAATAGCAGAGGATATTAACAAATGGAAGCACCTACCATGCTCATGGCTGGGAATAATCAACATTATTAAAATGTCTATACTTCCCAAAGCAATCAACCAATTCAATGCCATCCCTTTTAAAATACCAATGTCACACTTTCAAGACTTGGAAAAAATGATTCTTTGTTTTGTATGGAACCATAAAAAAAACCTATAACTAAGGCAGTTCTTCATAATACAAACAAAGCCAGGGCATCAGTATACCAGATTTTAGGCTGTACTACAAGGCCATAGTGGTCAAGACAGCATGGTAGTGACACAAAAATAGAGACATA
This sequence comes from Perodicticus potto, assembly GCA_963574655.1. Classification (NCBI taxonomy): domain Eukaryota; kingdom Metazoa; phylum Chordata; class Mammalia; order Primates; family Lorisidae; genus Perodicticus; species Perodicticus potto. Next base: position 10,368 of record CAUYRH010137804.1, read on the forward strand.
GACATTTGGAATTGAGTATATCAGGAATGGAAAAAAATATATACAATGTTCTCAGTACTACTATAAAACCAATTTATAATAACTCACACTTTCATATGAGAGATGAATCACAACTATAGCCCAGGATGAAGGAGGGAAGGGGAGGGGGACAGGAACGGAGGGAGGTGGTTCAATGGAGGGAGGGTTAATGATGGGACCTTACCTATGAAGCGGATTGCAAGGGTATAAGTCAAATCTATCAAGTATTGAACACAAATGTCTTAACACTGTGATTAAGTAAATGAGGTGAAAGCTATGTTAATTGGTAGGATGTAAGCACTCCAATTTGTACAAATAATCAACACATTGAATCCCACAAAGACATATATGTATTCATGATCTATGTTTTATATGACTTAATAAAAAAAGAATGCTCATAAATCAATTCAGAGAACTGAAAATATAGAAATCTACAAATATATATTTTAATAATTCTTGGGGGGGGGAAGAAAACCAGGAAATTAAATTAACATCTTACAACTACCTACTCTTTTTATTTATTTATTTTTTATTATTAAATCATAATTGGGTACATTAGTGCAGTCATAGGGCACAATGTGCTGACTTCATATACAATCTGAAATATTTTCGTCAAACTGTTTAACATACCTTCATGGCCTTTAACTACCTAGTCTTTGATAAATCAAACAAGAACATACACTGGGGGAAAGACTCCCTATTCAATAAATGGTGCTGGGAGAACTGGATATCCACATGTAAAAGACTGAAACTGGACCTGCACCTTTCTCCACTCACAAAAATTGATTCAAGGTGGTTAAAGGACTTAAATTTAAAGCATGAAACAATAAGAATCCTCAAAGAAAGCATAGGAAAAACATTGGAAGGTACTGGCCTGGGGAAAGACTTTATGAAGAAGACCGCTGTGGCAAATGCAACAACAACAAAAATAAACAAATAGGATTTAATTAAACTGAAAA
>CAUYRH010137811.1:0-55753 GCA_963574655.1 Perodicticus potto
GGCGCACCCCTGCTGCGGCCGGCGGGGGGGGGGGGCCGGCGCCGGGGCGGGTGCCTGGGGGGGGGGGGGTACAGCGGTGGGGCGGGGACAGCGGGAAGGCGGGGACAGCCGGAGGGCGGGGACAGTCGGAGGGCGGGGACAGCGGGAGGGTGGGGACAGCCGGAGGGCGGGGACAGAGGGAGGGCGGGGACAGCCACATGGGGACAGGCGGAGGGCGGGGACAGCCACATGGGGACAGTCGGAGGGCGGGGACAGGCGGAGGGCGGGGACAGCGGGAGGGCGGGGACAGCCGGAGGGCGGGGACAGGCGGAGGGCGGGGACAGCGGGAGGGCGGGGACAGCCACACGGGACACCTCGTCGTCTGAGAGGTCACGGAAATACCCGAGCGGGTGGCAGACTCGGGAAGCCTGTGCTCGGGAACGAGGCTCGTCCTGCCGCGCCCTTGCAGACAGAAGGCGACCCCTGTGCGCTCGGCGCTGGGGACAGCGAGGCCGAGCCCCCCTGAGTTTGCAGCTCAGAACCAGCCGGGGCCGACGTGACCCCGAGTGACTGAGCTCGCTTCCACCACCAAGTGAAACGGAGGTTTAATGCCCTGGAGACAGTGATTTCGTAGCAGAAAAATAATAACGTTAGATTCTTGGACATGTGGACTGTGGCCTCAGCTCCAGCTAACGCGTCTGGTGCACAGACTTCCTCAGCAAGTGCTGAGCGCAGGAATGAATTAAACTCCGCGCGAGTCCTCAGAGCCGCCGCCCAGTCCCGGCGCCTCGCGGGCGTCTTACGACACCTCCCCGACGTCCTCAAGTCCCCAGCAGGTGGCGCGCGTCCTCCTCGCTGCACCTGCCGCTCCTTGGGGACTTTGTCCCAGTGCCCCAGGCTGCTGCTCCACTGCGGGCTGAGGCCGCTTCCACTTTTCCACTAGGCTCTTCCACGTTGTCTTCATATGCAAAACTACTGCGATTGTTTTTTTTCTAGTCCTTCCCAGGCTGCCTCTGTCGCTGCTGGGGAAAAAGACCAAAGCGTTTTGCTGCAGCTCGGTTAAATACCGGAGGGCACGGCACATACATCCGTTTCTTTGCTTAAAAACGTCCTCTGGAGTTGATTTTGCAGGTTATCTCTCCCCTCTACATATATTTCTCAAGCCTGTCTCCTTTTCATGCTCCTCACCCCCATTTCTCTATCAGAGGTAATACTCCCATTTCACTTAACAATTTCTGATTTTCAATTTAGAATTGTTTGAATTTTGGACAAGAGCATAAGAAAGCAGCCATGAGTAACTAAAACAAACAAACAAACAAAAACCAGACAAGCTTCCTTAGCAAACCCCCTTCTCAAAAGGTAATTTTAAAGATTTAGACATTGTCATATAGTCACCCTATGAAAAACAAAACAAAGACAATCTGGAGGTAAATAACTAAGAGACTAGAAAAATCCTATGAAGTGGAGAGTAAAAAAGAAAAGCTCAAATGTGTGGTCTTCTTGTCTGAGCCCCAGTGAAACATGCAGAGACACCAGTGCATCACCACCGTGAGTTTTGTGGAACTTTGTTGTTTCTGGAGCTTCTTGTCCTCATTCTAGTCGATTCGCGCTGCTACGGCATCATCTGACACAATCTCTGTCACCCACAGATTCCGATTCCCCAAGGCTGCTGGCTGCTGACTCCCAGCCTGTCTCCCCGTCCAGGACCTGTCCGCAGATGTGGATTTGTTCCTCCAGCCGGCTGCTGTGAATTCCGCCTGCTCGCTGCTCACAGAAAGCTGATTCAGCAGGTGCAAACCCTGACTTCACCACTGCCACCCTGCCACCCAGGATGGAAATCTGGGAATTCACCTTACTTCTTCCTCTTCCCTAACCCCACACTAATCTGTCACCCACCCCGTCACTCATGTCTCTCCTACTTTTGTCCCTTACAATCTATTCCTAATACAGGCTGAGTATTTCTTATCTGAAGTGCTGGGGACTAGAAGTATTTTAATTTCAGATGTTTTTGATTTTGGAATATTTGCATACACATAATGAGTTATCTTGGGAATGGGACTCGAACCTAAACACAAACTGATACACATAGCTGAAGGTGATTCTATACTATTTAACTATTTGCAATTAATAGCAAGACCCCATGTCTAAAAAACATAACCAAGCATTGTGGTGGACACCTGTAGTCCCAGCTACTTGGGAGGCTGAGGCAAGAGGATCACTTGAGCCCAAGAGTTTCAGGTTGCTCTGAGTTATGATGTCAGGGCACTCTACCCAGGAGGACAGACTGAGACTCTGTCTCAATAGAAAAAAAAAAAAAAGATAATTTTTTGAATTGTTATTTAATAATTGTGGAGCCTTGTGGGGAACTTGCCATCAGCGTGTGGGGTCTGACACATGACATTTTATTGCCTTCTGTGGGCAAGTTTGCAAGGTGGAATCTGACCATGTGCAGAGAAACTATGTGTATATCCCACACGAGGGGCCTGGGGAAGGGGTCTTTTTCCCCTTGCAGAAGTTAATAAGCTGTGTGTTGTACACCAGGATTTTGACTGCAGCCTATCACAACACATCAGGTGTGGGTTTGTCCACTTGTGGTGTCATGGTGGCAATGAAAACATTTCCAGTTTGGGAGCATTTCAGATTTTGGATTTCCAGGGTACGGAAGCGCCGTCCACATCCCTCTCTCCTGGTTCACTCCCTGATCAGCTCTCTCCAGGAGTATTGCTGTTGGCGCTTAACAAATTTCCCTGCCTCTCCACCCTCCAACTCTTCATCCTACAGTCACTAGACCGGTCTCTCCAAAACACAGATGTGATCATCAACTAACTCCTCTGTCTAAACCTCTGTTCTAGCCGTAGAATAAGGGTCCAGACCCCACCAGAGGGCCCTAGGTCAGGGCTCTGATATCCACCAGGGCTCCTGACCTGACACATGCCTTCCAGCCTTCAAATCCACTCAGATTCACAAAGGGACCCACCCTCTCATGTCCCCCTGCCTTGATTAACACCTGCTCCTGTTACATCCTTTCTCCCACATTCATCTAGAAAATTTCTCATCATTTTCAAGTCCCAGATATTCCCCCAACTGGTTATTCTTTTGTGCTGGTGTTTTATATGTAAATTTACTCTGCCTAATGGAAGAGATTGCCCCTTATCTTTTTGTACTTTAGTATAAACCCCCCTGCCTGGCCTTCCTCCCTATTCAGAATATCTCAAAAAATTAATGAATAAATCAATCAATGGAGAGAGAGGATGTTAGTAATCAAAATCTACTTCCTATCTAAAGACACAGGGACTGTGCTAAAACTTTATAAACATTATCTTATTTTTAATTCTCTCAACCAGCCTGAAGAGGTAAGTTCTATCATTAATCTGTTTTGCAGATGGTGTTTTGGAAAGTCACTGAATATATGAAAAATAAATATATGCAAATGAGGGGCTTACATTGTTTTTTACTTAGTTTGCTCGACCGGAGTTCAACTTCCTTTTTATTTTTAAAGTTCAATTTCTTAACCTCAATTTCATAGTGCTCCCCCAAGCACTGAATATGGTGAAATACCACTGCAATAATAAAACAATTTTTTTAAATGGATTCCAGGGGGAAAGAAGAAGAATGTGAACCATGGTTTGTGAGTGCTTAGCAAAGGGGTCAGGTACCCCTGGGCGTTACCTGGTTACAGGCCGGGTCCTCTATGAACAGGCAACCTCCCTTCTTCCCTCCTGGTGACTTGGCTGGAAAATCAGGGCCGTGAAGTCAGTGCATGGTACGTTTGCGTCTCTCCAACACCTTTCTAGTCCTGCTGCACCATGGAACAAACACTTGGATGTGGGTCCCCACTTCAGGGCTTCTCCAGTAAAGATAACAACTGAGTTCCAGCCATCACTCTCAGAGTCTGAATCAGTAGACCCAGGGGCCCGGAATCAGTCCTCAGGTGCATCTGGAACAGGTAAGCTGGAGTCACGCTCTAGAAACGTGTGTCCAAACCTATCACAAGCACCTTTGTCAGGAACCATGACTTAGGCAATTAACCTCGGGCATGATGCTGGTAACACCTGGTCTCCTGGTCTAGCTGTAGTTGCCTGGGGGAACCAGCCATCCCTGTTTGCTCAGGACTTTCTTCATTTTATCAGTAAAACCATCCCACTTCCCAGCAGTAAAACCCCTCACTACCCAGCAGATCAGGATCGTGGGTAACCCCAGAGGCGACCTGGGGGTTTCCTAGTCAGCCCCAATGAGTATTTTCTATTTACACTTTCTCTTTTTTCCACCCTCCTTCTAGACAGAAACAGGGAACCTTGCTGTCCTTGGTGCCTCTGGCAGTCACCTTCCGACCACAAGGGAAGTCGGTCTGAGGAGGACACTTGGGAGAAGGTGGAGCCACGTTATACACCACGGTGTCCCAGCTGTGGCCGCGCGGGGCCCTCGTCCTCCCCCCTCCCCCTCTCTGTGCACTGACAAGCGTCCTTATTGTTTATTCCAGGTTGGTTCAGCTTTCCATCCTGGCGAGCAGACACAGCCTAACCAACGCAGTCTGGCAAATCAGGGTGCTGCAAGAAATAGGACAAAGTCCCTTTCACACCAAAAGAAGATGTGTGGGCTCAAAAACGGGGTGGCAGGGTGAATCTGCCACCTTTGATTGTGCATGAAGAATTCCCCTGGGTCCCAAATTACAGAAAGTTATAGGGGAAAGTGTGTGGGAACACGAAACAATATATGAAACGTTCTCTGAAAACTGGCACACTGGCCGGAATCTAGCAAGATGAAATGTAACAGCCATAAATGTTAAGCCTGACTTTTAGCTACAAAACACTTAATTGATCCACAGGTTAAAGAGGGTGGGAGCACGGCTTAAGAGCAGCACGTGTGAGAGATTGAGGGCTCTTGTTTAACTATAAGCCCAATGTAAGCCGTCCGTTTGATGCCGCTGCCAAAAATGCCGATGTGATTGCAGGCTGCCTTGCCAGAAGTGTAGCAAAGACTTTGCCCAGGCCACGGCAGGCATGGTAACTTTTAAAAACAGAAATTTTCTGTTTCTGCACCCACCTGTTCTCTGGTCCACTTGTGGCAATTGTACACACTGTCCCCACACTGGCTCTTTCTGAGAATTCTCAGCGTTCTCTGCAGACTTGCCGCTCAATGTTCTTTTTGGAAATTACTTCAAGAGAATTTAGGCTTTCTACATTCTAGTGTGCAGGCTGCTGGACAAGGAAGACCCTCCCGAGACCTCCCAACTGCTCAGCGACCTGTCCTTACCCCAGGGCAGGGCTCAGTCTCTGTCCTTACTCAGCCTGATGCACGTCCATTTTTCACTGTAGAAACCTGGTCTCTTTTTTTTTATGAAAACGTTATGTGATGTAATCTAGCCCTTGACTTCATCTGTAACATGGACGTTACATGGATTGTCCGCTCCAGACTAAGAATCACTGAGGCCCTGGAGGCCACCAACCATCTCCGCCAGGCATCCTCTGAGCACGTCCATATTTTCCAGGGACCCCTTTGCTTCCAAGTCCTCTGTCACTGTGGTAGGTGCCAGGCTCTTTTCTTTTTGTTATGAATATATATTAAAGTTTTCCAACTTTCTTAAAAAAATAATAGAACATGAAGTTTTATTACTTAAAGGGTACAATGTCCATCATTTGGGCGACAGATTTGCTAAAAGCCCTGACTTTGCCACTGCGCAATCTATGCATGTAACAAAATTACACTTGTACGCCAGAAATCTACACCTCAAAATGATGAATAAATAAATAACACCAAAGATTTGACCTGGGGCACAGCTGATAAAAATGTACCCCAGAGGGTGGAATCCTCTTCCACAAATGAGCACACGACTTTCTTTCTCTGTTGAGTATGGCAAGTGGGACTGGCGAAGCAATGACGGGTTTCTTTGTCTGTTTGTTTTCAGTGGGATTCCATGTACAGAGGACCGGGAGGTGAGCAGAGATGGAGGCCCAGGATTTATTTTCTATTTTTCTTCTCTCCGCCTTTTGTAGTCCTGAGGTTGAATTACAGGAGAATGTAAGATCAGTTTCCTTGCCCTGAGGGCCTTCACAGTGACCCCCAAGTGGTCAAGGCCACCACAGCTGCTCACCCCATAGGGGACTCCCGGTCAGCAGAGGTGGCACAGTGCCCTCGGTCTGTCCCTGTGGTGGGTGACACTGGCATGTCTTTTTGCTTTAGTTCCAGCTCCTCGCTCCGGACAGAAGGGCCAGCCCCATCCACCCCTGGCCCAGGACACACAGATCAGGGCCTGGTCTCCACGTTCTCTGCCGTCAGCTTAGTGTCACCCATATAGACACATCGCAGCTGTCACTGTTCCAGCTCTCGCCTGACTTCCTGGTGCCCCTGTACTCCTCTGCTCCCCGGCAGGGTGGGCTCGGTGGACCCGGTGGACCTTCCCCAGCACACCTGCTCTGTGGGAACATCCATCCCCTGGTCTCCCATGACCTCCTTGCTACTAAATTCCATTCTCATTCTCTAGTCCCTTTCAGTATTTGACGCTGCGGCTGGCTTTTAGTTACCTTTTCTTCAAACATTTCTTCCTCTGTTCCTGTGAAGTCACTTGCTTCACCCACTTCTACCTCACAGGACACTTGATCTCAGGCTCCTCAGCGGCCCCCTGTTATTCCTATTATTAATAATAATACGGCCTATTATTCTTGGGCCCCCCAAGGTTCTGGTCTTTCTCTTCTGCTCTTTTTACTCCTCACCCACCTTCAGGTGATGCACCTGCTCCTGGGTCCCAGCCACCACCTGTGCTCTGACACCCGCTAAAGCTACGTCTTTGCTACTGATCCCCTCCTGAGTTCCAAACCCATCTTTCCTTTAAATCATTGCTGGATGTGTGTAAGAAGCTTCAAATTAAATATGTTCCAGATTGAACTCAGCATTGTCACCCCCCACCCGATGCCAAGCCTTCCCTTCCTCTGTTAACAGCACCAAGGCTCAGACCTGACAGCCAGCCAGGGCCTCGCCCTTCTCTCCACTCACCGGCATGGTTCTGGAGGCTAAAATCTCATGCCTTCACTACCTGCCCAGCTTCCATTGTTTCAGTCCAAGTTTATTGCTGGTGGCAATGCCTGCTAGAAGGTCTCCTGTCTCTGCTGCCCCGTCCCCCCCACTACCCGGGGGGTCCCCTCACTACTACTGAACCACTTCTGCTCCTAGTAATACGGAAATCTGATTTCCTTGCTTAAAATTCTTCAGCGGTTGCTCCTCACTGATGTTAAGACAAATCCCAAATCCCCCGTAATAAACTATAAGGCCACTGTCACTGCTCTTGTTTCTGTTTCCAGCATTTTGATCAGCACTCTCCGACTCCACCCACATGCTAGATAAACTCACAGTTCTCAGACTCCGCCCACATGCTAGACCTCTAGGCTCACGGTTCTCAGACTCCACCCACATGCTAGACCTCTAGGCTCACGGTTCTCCGACTCCGCCCACATGCTAGAGCTCTAGACTCATGGTTCTCCGACTCCGCCCACATGCTAGACCAACTCACGGTTCTCAGACTCCGCCCACATGCTAGACCTCTAGACTCATGGTTCTCCGACTCCACCCACATGCTAGAGCTCTAGACTCACGGTTCTCCGACTCCACCCACATGCTAGAGCTCTAGACTCACGGTTCTCCGACTCCACCCACATGCTAGACCAACTCACGGTTCTCAGACTCCACCCACATGCTAGAGCTCTAGACTCACGGTTCTCAGACTCCACCCACATGCTAGAGCTCTAGACTCATGGTTCTCTGACTCCGCCCACATGCTAGACCAACTCACGGTTCTCAGACTCTGCCCACATGCTAGACCTCTAGGCTCACGGTTCTCAGACTATCCCACTAGCAGGAAGAATAAACATGCGAATTACAGAAGGCAATGCCTCCCTTCCTTTCAGACACGTCTGCTTAACCCCAAACCTCGTGGTTAATTGTGGACACACACCTTCCTCCCTGCACGGGCCTGTGCAGTCCCTAAAGCAGTGATGGATTCTTTTTCATGTGCTTATTTTTCATGTTTAGCTCAGCGACTGGCCTACTGTATTATTCAGTAAATGGATGAAAGCAAAGACATAAAAAGGGGGAGAGGGAGAAAAAGAAAGAAAAAGAATGCAAGAGAGAAAAGAAAATGGAAGAAGAAAAAGGGAATTAAGAGAAAAAAGAAACAAAGGATTGAAGAGAGTGGGAGAGGAAGGAGAGAGGGAAGGGAGGGCGGGAGGGAGAGAAGGAAAGGCGATTTTTAATTACATTATTTTGCACTTTCAAAGCATAGTCTGCTCTTGGCCAGTCTCTCTCTGTCTTATAAACATATGAACCCTCTAAAAGCTTACCGCATAATTTTTTAATCAAGCAACCTAATGAAATAAATTTGATTTGAAAGGCAGAAAGAAGACTTTCCCCAAAGCACAGAAGACTCCTGTTGGAGAGCACTCATTTCAGTATCTGTAGACAGCCAGGGATTTTTGGAAGAAAAATAAGAAATGTTAGAAATTGAGCAAAATTATTAACTTTGTATTTTATTAATATTTAAAACTGGTTATATTTTCTTTTTTCTTTTCTTTTTTTTTTTTTTTTTTTGAGACAGAGCCTCAAGCTGTCACCCTGGGTAGAGTGCCATGGCATCACAGCCCACAGCAATCTCCAATTCCTGGGCTCAAGCGAGTCTCCTGCCTCCACCTCCCAAGTAGCTGGGACTACAGGCGCCTGCCACAACACCCGGCCATTTTTTGGTTGCAGCCATCATTGTTGTTTGGCAGGCCCGGGCTGGATTCGAACCCGCCAGCTCAGGTGTATGTGGCTGGCACCTTAGCCACATGAGCCACAGGCGCTGAGCCAAGACTGAGTATATTTTCAATGAGATGGGAAGAGTATAATAAAGTTTCCTATCTTCTAACTGAACATGCTAAGTTAAGTGCCCAACTTAAGCCCACTTGGGGTCTAGAGCGCTGAGTGCCGTGACGGTAAGCACTTCCCCCTCATTTCTCCGTGTCCTCACCTTGGACACACCATGTGGTGGCCCTTCCCTATCTCAGTGCTCACCTTCACCCCAGGTGATACATGGGGTGGGTACCCTGGATAACGTCTGGTCAGGCGAGGGTGGACATAGGGAAGGAATTGGGGTGTCCAGAAATCCCCACTGCTGAAAGGACTACAATAAGATGTCACCAGCCCACACGAAGACCAGAGTGACTTCCCAGGACAAATTCCCATAGGCTATGGTAAAAAGCCTTGGAGTCAAGATGATGTAGGCCCTTTCAGTAGCACTCATATGGTTTGGGGGCTCCGAGGACGATGTTGGAAAGGAAAACATTGCATTTTGACCTTAAATATGCTTGGCCAGAAATGTACACTTTCATCAGGTCTGAGTTGTGGCATTGCCTCTGTCTGAGCAGTAAAGAATAAATAGAGAGGAGGAAGATCAGGAATGACTCCCTGCACACGGCTGCGGATGTCAGCCCAGCGACGGCTCCAGGAGGGCTGCCGGCCCCGGGAGGGGAGAGGCTGGCAGGAGCCAGGATGCTTTCGCTGGATGGCAGGAGTTCTGTGCGTGCCCCTGCAGGCAATGAGGACTCGTTCACTGCAATTTTTAAGCTAAAAAGTGAAACATATCTGGTTTGGGGTAGAAGAGACAGAATGAAGACCAGGAGGTCAGTTAGGAAAGTTGGTAACAATCCAGAATAGATAACTTACAGACCAAACTGGGCAGCAGAAGTGAAGAGCAGCGGCTAAAAGATGAATGAGAGAGAGAGAGAGAGGCAGTGTGACAGGTGCCTCTGTCCCAGCTCACGTGACTCCAGCTCCTGACTGTCCCCTTTCACCAGCTGCCCCAACCTGAGGAGCGCTCCAGGAAGGACAACTTCAATGCTCTCCACAAATCTGAGCATTTAAAGCAGAACAGGTCTCACCAGTGGTGCCCATTGGCAGCACCTATGGTATCTTTTATTTATTTTTATTTATTATTATTATTATTATTATTATTATTTTTATTTATTTTTTTTTTTGTAGAGACAGAGTCTCACTTTATCGCTCTCGGTAGAGTGCAGTGGTGTCACACAGCTCACAGCAACCTGCAACTCCTGGGCTTAGGCGATTCTCTTGCCTCAGCCTCCCAAGTACCTGGGACCACAGGCGCCCACCACAACACCTGGCTATTTTTTTCTGTTTTGCAGTTCGGCCGAGGCCGGGTTTGAATCCGCCACCTTCGGTATATGGGGCCAGCGCCCTACTCGATGAGCCACAGGCGCCGCCCTATTATTATTATTTTTGAGACTGAGTCTCACTATGTTGCCCTTGGTAGAGTGCTGTGGCATCACAGCTCATAGCAACTTCAAAGTCTTGGGCTTAAGCATTTCTCTTGCCTCAGCCTCCCGAGTAGCTGGGACTACAGGCGCCGGCCACAATGCCGGGCTTTTTATTGCAGTTGTCATTGTTTAGCTGGCCTGGGCTGGGCTCAAACCCACCAGCCTCGGTTCAGTGTATGTGGCTGGCACCCTACTCACTGAGCTATGGGCACCAAGCCAACGTAGGGTACCTTTAAACACTAATGATTCCAGGCACTGTGCCAGCCACTCTCCTCTTTGCCAATTTTGGGGGATATTTTTCATAAACAGAATTATTGCTTTAAAATAAAATCACATCAATAAATACATGCTCCAGACAATAAAACACAAACATTACCTAACTCTTGCATTTTAACAAGTGTCCAGACACAAATATATCTGTGTCCGGACACAAGTATATTTGTGTCTGGACACTTGTTAAATTTATACATATTTGCATGTTCAAACATTTGAAATGTACTTCTTGCTTTATTTACAGTGTTCCTTTGACTGCTTATAAGACATTTCCTATGGACATAATTAAAATGAAAAATAAGGAAAAATGTAAACTTGGCAGATTAAGCAAATGATTTCAGATAAAATAACACATTCTTCCAATCATTTTCAAGCCTAATGTTTATCAGAATTATATCTAGTGAGTGTTAAAAAGCCACCTTCTGGAATCCTTCTCTAGATTCCTCTTCCTTCTCTAGAGAAGCAAGATTCTTTTTCAGTGGGATTTTTAAAAGCATCAGACTGTTTCCACATTTTGGCAGTTGTAAATTGAGCTGTGATAGTCTAGTGAAATGTCCATATGACAAAAGGATTTTTTTCTTTCCTTCTGGGTAGATGCCCAGTAATGGGATTGCAGGATCAAATGGGAGGTCTAGCCTGAGTTCTTTAAGGAGTCTCCATATTTCCTTCCAAAAAGGTTGTATTAGTTTGCAGTCCCACCAGCAGTATAAAAGTGTTCCCTTCTCTCCACGTCCACATCAGCATCTGCAGCTTTAAGACTTTGTGATATTGGCCATTCTCTCTAAAGCAGTGGTTCTCAACCATCCTAACGCCGGGATGTATTTTCATTGTTACAAAGGGGTCGTGACCCACAGGTTGAGAACTGCTGCTTTAGGGTTAGGTGATATCTCAGGGTAATCTTTACAGAAGAATCCCAGAAGGTGACTTTTTAACACTCACCAGATGTAATTCTGATAAACATTCTGTTTGAAAATGATTGGACGAGTATGTTATTTTATCTGAAATCATTTGCATAATCTGCCAAGTTTACATTTTCCCTTATTTTTCACTGCTGTTTTTTTCAGCTATATCCATAGGAAATGTGTTATAAGCAGTCAATGAAATACTGTAAATATGACAACCAACCCAGGAATGGATTAACAAGCTGTGGTGTATGTACACCACGGAAGACTTTTCAGCCATTAAAAAGATGGAGACTGTACATCTTTTGTATTAACCTGGATGGAACTGGAACACATTCTCAGTAAAGCATCACAAGAATGAAGAAGCAAGAATCCAATGTACTCAATTCTAACATGAAGGCAGTAGATGATCTAATATAAGGGGGGACACTTGGGGAATGAGCAAGTGTGGAGAGGGGAATAGGGAGGGAGATGGGGGTCACGGTGTACGCACACCTTTTGGAGGTAGGACACAATTATAAGAGGGACTTTATCTAACAAATGCAATCAGTGTAACCTAATTCTTCGTACCCTCAAGAATCTCAAACAATAATTTTTTTTTTTTAAATTAAGAAAAATAAAAAAGTGTCAGCATCAGGATTGATCTTAGCTTCCTCAGGTAACTCCATGTGCGTGGTCCACGGTCCAGGCTTGGGGAGATGTAACTGTCTTTTATGCACTGCTTGGTCCAGAGTATATGAGTAAATAAAATGCATCAGACTTTTGCCTCATGTTCCTTTTCTCTCACTCAACACAAATGTCATAGTAAGTGTGGAAATCAGGCTAATCAAAATTACAGAGAAAAATGTTCTGACCTTTATTTACTTTGGGTAAAAAATGATGTCATCATATATGGACCGTGGAAAGGGCAGCAAACTGGCGAGACAGGACGGTCTGTGCTCACATTGCTCTGGTTCTGACCTGCCTGCCCGTGAGCTGTCTCTGATTACAGCAAATTGGAATTTGTAGAAGGAGTACTCCAGACTCACCGGGTCCCCAGGTGCTCCAGACTCACTGTGGTTACAAGCATGTGACATTTATTGTCACGTTTAGTTCTTTCACGTTTAGTTCATGATCCCATAGGTGACAGATTGTGATTTGTGACAAGAATGGCTTTCAATTTTGGGTCAGGAACCAGAAGAAATGGTCAAAAGACAGGGACAATTCAGAGGTGTCATCCAGGAGAGAGCTGTAAAACCTCGCTGGACAGTAGCTCCCCGGTGATTCTATGGGAAGCAACACTGAGATCCTCTTGTCTGAATAGCTTTTTCCCCTGACTGATCATGTTCTTTGGCCCAGTTGCAAATAAAAATCTTAAATTCCAGCACCTTTGTGTAATTCCCCCATCTCTCAGGACTCAGCTCTGATGTGATGTTCCCAGTGGGCAGCCGCCCCTCCTCCCGAGAGCTCCCCTGGGCCCTGCACCCGATTGACCCTGTCCAGAGTCTTTGTATCCTCATCCCATGTGGCACCCAGGCTGGGAGGGGACAGGCCCTCGATAAATGTTTATTAAATTCTTCATAATTTATAAATATTTATTTATTTTTAAATATGTAGTTCATCAGCATGTAACCCCATTAGAAAGGAAGGGATTGAATATAGATCGAATTATATTGCCTCTAAACCTTAATTCCTTTAATATTTTAAATTCTTTAATTTCCTTTTCCCTGCATCATACAAAAAGGCCACCTATGATGGCAGACACTACTTCGGGTCTATACTTCCTACACATTAATATGCGTGCTACTCATCTTGTTTAAATGGAGATTATAAGTGGATAGGTCTGGGGTAGATCTGAGATTCTGCATTATTAGTAGGTTTCCAGGTTCTATTGGTGTCTTCTGGTCAAGGATGACACTTTGAGCAGTGCGATTTTAAGAGACGGAGACTGATCTCGGCTTTCACTGAGATCGCAGGTACGTTTTAAGGTAGATAAGGTGACCCTTAGCACCAGATTGCTTGGCTTCCGCTCCTGACGCCGGCACTTCTGTCAGACATTGGACAAGTCATCTTAACATATTGTACCTCCACTCCTCATTGATGGCAGAGGGACAGTGTCAGGCTTTAGTGTGGCACGAACAAGGACTGTTTGTGCAGCTCTTACAGCGGTGCTGACCACACAGTGACCACAATGGGCATAAACTCTGCAGCGTCACTTCTACAGATGGTCCACTTGTCCCAGCACTGATCAGAGCTACCTGTTCAAAAGCCCTGATTAAAAAAAAAAGTCTTGAAAACTTTAGAGAGCAGATATTTCCCTTTCTTTAGGTTAGGAAAGCAAATGTAGAATCCATAGACCCAGAATCAGAAGAGAGAAGAAAAATGTAGCTCGTCATTTGTTCTGTAACATCATTCTCCACCTTTTCATCCCACAATCGCCCATGACAAGGCTGAAAATGTGCAGAAAAGGCAAAATGTGTGGATTAAAATCCACAATAAGAAGACACTCCAGCCAGAATACATGAGTTGAAACTCAGAACAGCAGTAAGTGTCAGCACCAAAAACCCTACTTTTCTTATAATAAGAGAATAAGCTAAGTTCATTTCCTGCATCAGTTCCTCAGCAAGATGATTGCTTTTTAATGGCAAGTGTTAAATTCTCAGGGAGTTGTTAGAAGGAGAGAAGGACTGCCCTGACCTAAAATAATTTAATAACAAGCATGATACTCAGTAAGAGAGGAAAATATAAGAATCAGAATGTGGGGGTGAAATCCTCCAAAACTACAAAACAGAAAACCTGATATAATTAGGAGTCTCATGTCACTTTAAGAAGGAGAAAGGGTTGTCTAGCTTCCATGCACTAATGTACACAGCTATGATTTAAAAAAAAAAAAGAAGAAGAAGGAGAAAGGGAAAAGGACAAATGAGGTCCAGAACAAATGCGTGGAGTCCCGACTCCGTGCCAAGGGCCCCCATATCTCTGAGTCTGTGTAAAGGGTAACAAACTCATCTACGGATGAGGGACACGAGAGTCAGGAGGTTGTGCCTGCCAGACCCAGGTTTGGCAGAGCCGGGGTTTGAATCTACTATTACTGGATATTCTATGACTCAAATTAGTCCCGCTTCCTCAAACTTTGAAAAAACCTCCAGATTTGAGCTCACTCAAGTTTAAATCAATTTTAAAGTCATATAACAAATAACACACCAGAACAGAACAAAGCGTAAATGAGTACGCTGTACCGGAGACACATTCCAGCTTTTAACAGTTTTCACTGAAAGAGGAAATCCTAGGACCTAAACAAGTCTGTCAGGCTGTGACCAGCTGTCAGCGTGGCTTACCTTTCCCCCATGCCTGCCAGGTGGATTACGCTGTGTGCCTTCCCTTCTGTTGCTTCAAGGCAGTTTTGGAGAAGACCGTCTGCCCTACTGGGCAGTGCAAAGGATAAAACCCACAGTATCTTGAACTCTACCTCCGGCTTCTTCTTGTCTTAAAACTTCTGATAACTGAGTTGCTTCTGAAATTCCAGGGAGTCCCTGAGCGCTTGTTAAGTGAAGAAGGCTAACCCAGTGAAAAATTAATTCAGGATTATGAAAGATGGTTGATTTAACAGCCAGAGTTTAGTTAACCTAAAGTTCAACCCACTTACTTATTCATTTCTAAACAAAACAGAAACAGAAAACCTGACCTGTTGGTCTAATCCACATCTCATTATGCTACAAGATCCTTTTAATATCCCAATTTATTTAAATGTTCAAATTATATGATCTACTTTTAATACTGAGCCTAACTTGGTCCTCTTGGTTGGACTATAAATGCAATTTAAAAAAAAGTACACCTATTTAAAATTTTCAGAGTCTATTTTACACTTAGAAAGTCCAATTTTTTTCATATTTAAGTTCCTGTGTTAGAAGAAATAAGATCTCTGATAATGATATTGTTAAGGAGATCAAAATTTTTTTATTTTAGCTTTATATTTTCACAGAATATATGAATGAAAACTATAACAATTAGTCTAAGTATGCAAAGCAATTTTCAACATGCTATAAGGAAGACTTGAAACTGCAAATTTTGTTGTGTTTTTTTTTTTAACATAGCCTAGGAATAAGGCGTTCTAATACATAATTACCATAAATATAGTGCACAGATTAAATATTTTCAAAAGTTTGCATTTTCTAGACACTGAAATGATTTGAAAAATGTGACATTCTTTATTTGATAAATTAGAAGGTATTTTTAAATCTTGAACGTTTTTAAGGGCCACCCCAATAAACACCATTCAACACAACTTGTCTTGTTTCTGCCAACATACAGACATCTCTATGAAGAGAAATGCCAGGTTAACAGTAAACAATGCTTACCAACATGGAACATTTTGAAAGAAGTAGCCTCCTCTTTTATATCTGCACTTAAAGGGTGTCACTGATAAATAACTATTTTAGCAGTAATGACCCTCCCTTCTCTACAGCTAATCTAAATGCAATTGCATATGACATTTTTCCCCCGGATGCTTTCATTACCAAAGTGGGATTTGACATGACAGCCATATTCCTCTCTGAAGTCCCCTTGTAACACAAGGAGCCAAACAAGGTAAGGGCCACACTCCAAATACGGAAAGGCAACACTGGTTCCTCCTTGATCACACAAACCTCTCCCCTCGCACAAATACAGGAAAGCAAATCTCAGAGATTTAACATTTTCTCTTAAAACAACTTTCAATATGTGCAAGCAGAGGAATCTTTCTATTCAACTCCAACTTGTGAAGAAATTCACCAGTTTTTCTACATAAACTAGAAACAAAAAACTGGATGTGTTATTAAGGCTATTTGAAGTCATTACGAGCCTGGAGAGAAATGTGCTTTTGCAATATTGTGCATGGAACCTTTTGAGGGGTTGGAAGATTTATCCAGTAACTAGCATTGATACAACGACTGTAACACACAGCTGTTGTGTGAATGGGCCTCACTAAAGCAATCGGTAACATTCACTCACTGCCTCAACACCAACCAAGCACTAAACAGATACCAACTGGGACGTGTACCCAGTTTGTATTCATATAAACCCCCCACATTCTTACTTTAGTCCTGGAAAAAAATTCCTTAAAATGTTAATTTCCTTTGTAATAAAAAAAAAATTGGGAGAATTAATTTGAAGATAGGGATTAATAAGGAAATTCTGCATATCAAATGTATAAAAGGGAAAAATTCTTGAAAAACCATAGCTTCCTAATTATAAAACAATAATGATAAAATTCAGAACTCTCACAGAATCATGTGAGTGTTTCATGATCTGTGGACTTCACCATGGACTCATCATCCCAGTTGTCACCCAAACCACCTATTTTTATCTTGGTTTCCTAAAGCCCACCTTTGAAACATATATTTCTTAAAACATGGTAACAATTTAAAAATCATCTTCTAAGAGCATAATCAGCTTTAAATTGTATTAACTAATATTAAAAAATCAAAAACAAAACCGGGTAACATTATTTTTCATTTTATTTCTTATTCTTTATTTTTGAGTAGATAATTTGTTCATGTAGTAAAAAAATTCAGAAGCTAATAACATTTTACAAATTTCTATATATTGTTGAGAGATGTGAGTATGCCCTAAGCAATTTCGAAAAATAGTGAATTCCATTAATGTCATGTCTGGTTCCTCTTCCGCATCTTGCTATGATATTTAAGCCTTCTAGTTTTAACTCTCTGTGTGATCTTCAATATTCTGAGTTACTGCATTAAGTAATACACAAAACTTCATTATGATAGGATTTATAAACTAGAAGTATTTAAATTTGCATCTGTAGACTTCGGTCATCTTTCTGTTCTAATGTGCTACCCCCTGTGGCCGGTGTAATGGCTACTGAAATAAGTTGCTTCTCCATTTCATATGTGGGATAAGGGAAAGGGATATAATATAAATAGTCGGGAGCAATTTGTCAAGAAAGGTGTGATAATATTGAGAATAGGCCCAGTTTTAAGACTTGTATGGCAAAAATAAGTTTGCCTTTAAAATATTTTAAACAAAGCCGTGAAACCATAACACTAAGAAAAACAAATTAAAGATGAATTTAGAAAGTAATAAATCTAGCATATAGCCCAAGCCTTGCCTGTTACACATAAGGAGATGTAGGCCCAGTGAAATTAGGCAGCTTCCTCAAGATCATGCATCTAATTAGTCAAAGGCCTGACTATAGAATGCGATGTCTAGACCTCCAGTTCTGATCTCATTCTGCAGCCAAAATTATTTCCATGATGCTTGAATGTCCTACACAGATGGTATAAACTGTGTGGAAATTACGAACAAGGGTTTCCTCGGATCTTTGTGGGAATAAACAAATAGGTTTATAAGGGAATTGGAGAAATTCATAGATGATATACTGAGAATAGTTTAAGGAAAAAAGTAGGGATGTTTGCAAACTACTATCAATATTTTACTCCAGATATGCCCTCTCCGCTCTGGAAAGTGAGGCCCACACCCAATACCTGGACCTCATGGCTGACTGTCCTCTGAGGCTGACCAGCCCCCTACCCCCAGACTTCGGTGACACAATCTCATCTTGGCCATCTTCGTGGATTCCTTTCTAACCCCCTCCTTGCTTCCATAATTATGGCTTTGCCTTGAGATCTCCTGCGACTTGCTTTGAACTTCGTACTCACTGCGATTCATCAATGTTTCCTAGTTCTCTGTTGGGGAGTCCAAAATGTCCTCCTCCTTCTCTTTTGCTGACCCTCGTTCATCCTGGGACATATTTCTGACTGCCCGTGGAGAATGTCCATTTGAATGTCCAGAGCAAGGGCATGAACTTCAACTTGTCTGATAATGAATTTCTCTTCTCCCCCTAAAAGGCTTGCTCTGCCGAATTCCATGTTTCTTTTGTGCTTCTGATAAATCATGGTCAAAACCCTGCAGTCTTCTTTGGTCTTTTAATCTGATTCCAATACGCAGCCCAACCCTAAACTGCATAAAGTTTTGTGTAATTTTCCTCAAGCCTCTCTTCTGTCTCCCACTTCAATCACCTCTCTGTCATCTGTATTACCCAATTTTGGACTATGACATAAGCATATGCAATCTTTCCATTTCTCCCCTCCCCCTGGCCCCCACTTAGGTCAATGGTCCATTCACAATACCTTCAGGTGAATCTTGGTAAAGGACACTGTAAATCCCCTGACAGTCTCCCACTGTAACTCTTCAAAGTCCTTCTCTATGTATCCAAACTCTTCTGCTTGTCACTGAAGACAGTAAACAACCCACTATTGTCTCATCTTCCATGCAAACTTAGCTTCAAGGCTTCCCTCACATTGCACAACTCACAACAATTAAAAGTGAGCCAAGAGCAGTGGCTCATGGCTGTAATCCCAGCATTTGGGAGGCCGATGTGGAAGCTTGAATTCAGAATTTTGAGACCAACCTGGACAACATAGTGAGACCCTGTCTCTAACCCCCCCCCAAATTTAAAATTATATGAGCATGGTCATGCGTGCCTATAGTCCTAGCTATTGGGGAAGCTGAGGCAGGCTTGCCCCCATTAAGTTGCCCCAAGAAAGAAAGATACTAGCCAAATAATTTCTAAAGTTATTAATAATTTAAATATGATACATGCCAAAAGAGAGACGGGAGTACTTAGGATCTCAGAATGAAGGAAAACTTACTTGGTATACAAATTAAACAAGACCTGAAGGGAACGTAAAAGAAAACAGGGAAAGGGAAGAGTGTTGTAAGTGAAAGAGAAAGTTTGTAAGTGCAAAGGACCAGAAAGAAATCAAGAAAGGATCTTGAAAAGCTCCCTAGAACCTAAAGCCTGAGCTTATCATTGGCATAATACTCGAGGCTTCATTTAAAACTCACAGAAAGTCAGAACCAGTGAAAATATTTAGTACCCTTCATTATTTTTGCCTGTTGCCTACGTTTTTGGTCTAATAGCTAAAAAAAAAAAAAAAAAAATGATTGCAGAGACAAGTATCAAGGCGTTTGCCCAGGGTTTTTGCTTCTATAGTTTCAGGGATTTTATATCTTTAATTTATTTCAGTTTATTTTTGTGCATCATCTAAATTAAGATCTACTTTCACTCATTTGCATGTGGCTATCCGTTCAGTGTTTTCATCACCATTTATTAAAAAGACGACTCTTTACCCATCAAATTATCTTGGTGGCCTTGTTGAAGATTAGTTAGCTGTATGTGCTTGGATTCATTTCTGAACTCTATTCTGTTTTGCTGGTCTTTGTGTCTGTTTTATGCCAGTGCCATACTTTTTTGATTATTATAGCTTTGTAATGTAATTTAAATGAGAAAATATTATGCCTCCAACTTTGTTTTTCATTCTCAAGATGGGTTAGGTATTCAGAACCTTTAGTTGCTCCATATAAATTTTGTTTTTTTTCCCTATTCCTATGAAACATGCCATTGAAATTTTGAGTGAGATTGCATTAGATCTGTATAATACTTTGGATAGTATGGGCATTTTAACAATATTAATTCTTAATCATGAGATACCTTTCAATTCATTTGTGTCTTCTTCAATTTCTTTCATTAATATTTTCTAGATTTCAGCATACAACTTTTTCATTCCCTTGATTAAATTTATTTGTAGGTATTTTAAATGTTTTTGATGCTGGTATAAATGGGATCATTTTCCTGGTATCTTTTTCAGCTAGATCATTACTAATGTAAAAAATGCAACTAATTTTTGTATGTTGATTTTGTATACTGCTACTTCACTGAATTCATTTTTTAGTTTTAACAGTTTTTTGTGGCGTATTGGGGGGTTTACACACAGGGGCAATTTTGCTTTTTTCTTTCTGATTTAGAAGCCCTTTATTCCTTTTTCTTGTCTAATTGTTCTGTGCTGGTATTCCTAATACTATTTTAAATAGAAGGGGCAAGAGTGGGCATCCATGCCTGGCACCTGGTCTTAGAAGAAAAGCTTTCAGTTTTTCCTCATTGATCATATTAGCTGTGTGCTTCCCATAAATGGTCATTATTACATTGAGAAAATTTACTTCTGTACCTATTTCCGGAGTTTTTTTAAAAACATGAATGAATGTTAAACTACATCAAACGGAAATGTTTCTGCACAGCAAAGGAAATAATGAAATTAAAAGTCATCCTACAGATTGGGAGAAAATATTTGTAAACCATATATCTAACAAGGGATTAATACTTAAAATATAAAGGAACTCATACAACTCAATATTAAAAAAAAATCCAAGTAACTCCATTTAAAAACAGGCAAAGAACCTGAATACACATTTCCCCAAAGACATAAAAATGGTCAACACATGTATAAAAAGAGGCTCAACATCATTCTTCATCAGAAAAATGCAAAATAAAATCAGTGCGATATCACTCCACCACCTTTGAGGATAGCTATTATAAAAACAAAGAAGAGACAACAAGTATTGATAAGTGTGTAGAGAAAAAAGAACCTTTGTTCACCGTGGGTGTAAATGTAATGTAGTACAACCATTATGAAAAGCAGCACAGAAGTTCCTCAAAAATATTAAAAGTAGAATTACATGACCCAGTGATTTCTCTGCTGTACCTATACACCCAGGGAATGAAATCAGCCCTCCCACAGCCACTACAGCACTATTCACAAGAGCCAGGTTGTGGAAGCAGCCTAAGATGAACAGATAAAGGCATTGTGGTGCTTAAATACAACAGCATCATATTTAGCCTTAAAAAAGGAGATTCACAACAACACGGATAAACCTGTAGGACATTGTGCCCAGTGAAATAAGCCAGACACAGAAAAACAAATACTGATGAGTTCACTTATACAAGGTCAGACCATGAAGTTTGCAAACTCATCTCAGAAAAAGTGCTCCAAGTCTCGTTGCTGATATCACCGTGGCCACCTTCCCAGCACTCCCCTCGGAAAGCGGTGCCCCAACACCAGCGCCTCGTCCACCCTTCAGAGCAACCTTGGAACTCTTTCTAGAATGGCCATCAGAGCCGTCAACATACAACTGTGTGTAACTGTAAAGTTTGCAAACTCATCCTAGAAAAAGTGTTCTGTGAAATCTAAAAATAAGTCGAATACATTGAAATAGAGAGTAGAATAGAGGCTACCAGAGCGAGAAGGAAATATGGGTAAAAGGGATGTAAAGTTACAGTTACATACCAGAAATATTCTGAAGATACAAGGTACAGTGGGAGGTCTACCATTAACAGCATCCATTGTACAGTTTACTGAAAGTCTGTGCTTAACACACACACACACAGAGCACGGACAGACAGGGAAGGTGCGGTGTATGTTTATTTCCTTACCTATAGGAATTATTTCTCTGTGTGTATGTGTATCAAAACATCATGTTGTACATCTTGAACATATACGAGGGCTCTGGAAAGTATCTAACCATGCAATGTAAGAATCAGAGACACATGTGGCTGGGTACTTCCCAGGCAGCCATGGTATAATGATGATTTTTAAAAGACACTGAGAGTGTGCCTGTGCCATTCAGAGAACTGCCGTGAGTGGAGACATCACCGATTTAGGGGCTAAGTTCTGAAAAATCTCCCGGGTCCTGCCTTATACTCAGTTTTCTAGGGTTTTTCACTCTTCCCAATTCCATAATCTTTGGGAGAAAAGACAGAGCTAAAACTTCTGCCTCCTTTCACCTGAAATAAAGTTGTGTGAGGTAACATCTGAGAGAAAGTGGCGTCACTCGCACCTGAGTCATATTTGAGAAATCAGAAATGTAATGGTGTCTTATCTTACCATGAGCAGTTTCTCAATTACCTTAATATTAAGCATTAAAAAAATTAATGGAAGAAGAGCTAGTCATATGTTCTAGAAACTCCCACTAAATATGAACAGGAAGCCTAAGAATAGACTAAAGACAAGGAAAGAATCTATATCAGAGCCTTAACTTTTCCAAATTTCTAATTAATTAAATGTGACAGAACAAAGTCTTGACAATGTGGCTACAGCTACTTATTTTTAACTTGCGTCTCCCACACTCCCCAAATCAATGGAAAAATCTCTAACGGCTGTATTGGTGTGATCACAGCAAAAAACAGTTTCTATTTTTGAGTTCCTGCTTCCTATTATTCAGACACACTTTGGAATTTTTTCCCCACAGTTTGACTATTGGTTGCTGCCCTGTTACTTAGCCAGCATTGCATGATTTTGATTGAGTGTGGCCGTATCTAAGAGGGAAAGGGCACCACATTTGCAGAGCAAACATCACACCAGCAAGGCTCAAGGCTTGCTAGTTGTTTTCCTGGCTGATTTAAGATTTCCAAAGATGTTCGAAATGGATTCATTACAGAATCAAAGTCCCCATTAAAATGCTTCATTTATCACACTGAATCAATAAGATGCTGTAAGGTAATTGTGGTTTCCTGACAATGAATCAATGGAATATTTTGAAGTTACATATTCAATTCTTTGTTCGTTTGTCTTGGGAGTTTATTCAAGGATTACATAATCATTCAACCACCCTACTCTTCCGGGCCCAGAACTCCTGGGACATTTTCCAACACATTTTTCTCCTTCATCAAGATAGTTTATTAGTAAAGTATTATATAACCTAACAGACTTATTATTAAAACCTTTTTCTCCATAGAATTAAAAATCTACAAACATTTAAATAAATAAAAAAAGTTTTTCCTTATGGATAATACAATAGACCAGCACTACCCACAACTAAAATATTAAGAATGATACTATTTGTAATAATAGTGACCCCAAAAGCACAAACTGAGTCCTCCTGGAGACATGGATACCCAAAGTCTTCCCTCTTTGCTCTTTGCTAACAGAACTTGACAATGACCTTTAAAATACATACCTTCCAAAACTCCTTCACAGATGAGAATGACCATGTGTTCTAAGCAGTAACACAGAGTCTGAGATTTTTGGCAAAATTCTCAGGAAAGCTATTATTTTCCTGAATGTATTTAAAAAAGTAAAACAGGAAAGTGGAAAAAGAAAAAGACTTTCTACTTTCTGCTGCCTGGCACTTTCTGCTGGAGAAATGGCAGCCGGCTGTACGGTGATCGTTGAGCAACGCCAGGGTGCCAACTTTGCTCTACAAAAGACGGGCCCAGGAACGAGACTGTCTGCACCTCGATTCCTTCTGAGCAGCCGCACCTCCATTCTGGAACTCCTTCTCCAGGCTTGTCTCATTATTTGAGAAGAAACCCCTTTATGTTCAAGGAAGAGTGGTCAGAATTGGAGACAGGTGGTTGAGAGAAACTGAAGGGATAGACAGCTGGGCCTTGAACAGCACGGATTCGAACTCAAAGGCTCCATTTACACACAGATACAGATTTCCTTCTGCCTCTCCATCCCTGAAACAGCAAAAACAACCTCCTCCCCTCCTCACCTGATCCACATGAAGATGACAAGGATGAAAACCTCTTCCACTTACAGACAGTAAACATATTTCCTCTTCCTTATGACGTTCTTTATAACATGTTCTTTCTGCAGCTTACTTTATTATGAGAACACAGTACACAACATATGTCACATACAAAATATGTGTCAGTTGACCATTCGTGTTATTTTCTGTTAGGTTTTGGGGGAATCACGACTTTAGACCAATTTTTGACCCCATGGAAGGCCGGTGACCCCAACCCTGCGGTGCTCCAGAGTGGACTCTGACACCTGCCCTGGGCGGCCAGTACAGCTGTGCCGGACAAGCCCGGGAGAATCATTCTCTGCCAGACACTGAATGTGTTCTGAGGGTTTAAAGAATAATTAAATATGGATTCTGCCTTTCAGGAGCTTAGAACCTAATGAATGGGGGCGCATTAGTAAACAGTTACAACACAATGCTATCTATGAAGTCAGAGTTTCATAAATTCATCAAGTGTGTTCCCTGGGACAGCAACAGGGTTAAAATTGTCATTCATCTGTAAGTTTGGGAAGTTTACTTTATTGTAAAGGCTATGAGAAATCCTATAGCAAAACAGCTATCTAACTCTCTTTGACCTACTGTTTCTTAAAATTATTTAATAATGAAACCATTTCCCCCACCCCTACTCAGGCAAGATGTCTTAGTTTACAAATATAACTGAGGAAATGCTGTACTAAGTAATTTTATTTTTTGAGACAGAGTCTTAAGTCATAACCCTGGGTAGAGTGCTGTGGCGTCACAGCTCACAGCATCCTCCAACTCTTGGGCTTAAGCTATTCTCTTGCCTCAGCCCCCCAAGTAGCTGGGACGACAGGTGCCAGCCACAATGCCCGGGTATTATTAATATCTTTTTTGGGTTTTTTTGGTTGTAGTTGTCATTATTGTTGTTTGGCAGGCCCAGGCTGGATTATACCCCTCCAGGTCCGGTGTATGTGGCTGGCGCCCTAGCCACTTGAACTACAGGTGCCGAGCCTGTACTAAGTAATTTAATAAAGTTATACTCTCAGTGCTGTGGCAAAATGTTATCTGTGAAAATAATTCGGCTATCTTTTAATTATTCACATATTGGTTATTTTTTCTTCAACTGCTATGGATTTAATTGTGTCCCCCTAAAAAAGATATTTTGAAGCTATAATTCCAGATATCTTGAATGTGACTCTATTTGAAAATAGGATGTTGTAATTAAGATACACCTATAACTTCAGATGAGGTTACACTGGGTTGCAGTGGGTTCTAAATCCACACGCCAGTTCCTTTATGAGACAATCACTGGTGTCGTGATGAGAACGGAGGAAGAACACTGGTCTAACACACAGAGCAGAAGGCAGCGCGGTGACAAGGCAGCAGCCAGCCGGAGCACCCCAGGACGGCCGCAGACACCAGCTGCTCAGAGAGAGACACAGCGCACAGCACCCCAAACAAGCTGACCCGGTGTCACCTGGGCTGGGAGGGAGCTGGGAGGGGACCGTGCCTGTGCTCTAAAGCACCGAGTTTGTGACCTAGAGCACATCATACTGTCATTTGCCTTCTATCAACTCTATTTGTTCTTGAAATTTTCTTGGTACTTTCTTTCCAGCCTGGCATCTGCGTAAGGGGAAAGGAAAGCCTTAAAGTCCAGAAAAACTTGAACATTGACCCAGCCTATTTTTAACTCTCTCAATTTAGGCAAGTTACTCAAGAGTGTCTGAGTCTATTTTCCCAAAGGTGATAAACAGGTTCATCCATTCGCTGGTTCACCCATTCTTCTGGCCAGTACTGACTGAGTTGTAACAGTGTGCTAAGTGTTGTTCAAAGTGCGTGGGAGGATGTGAACGGGAATCACTAAATCCTACAGAGAAGCAGCACGTGCCAAAAGAGGGCACAGCCTGACTCTGGAAGTTCTGGAGATGATTCGGAGGGTCAAATGACGTACAAATGAATACACTTTATAACCTGGACCTCAAAATACAAACAAAATTATTATTATCAATATGATTAGATGCGTTGATGAAAATGTTTATCCTTATTACCCCTGGTCAAACTGGTCAATAATAGGAAAAAAGTTGTTGGTGGGAGTGCAGAGAACTGGTAAGAGAAACCCTGGAGAATCGAGGGAGGGGACGGGGTAGGAGAGACTCGTGAATACGCAGTGTCCACTGACACCGCTGACCTGCTCGGGCCCCTCCCCAGGTTCAGCCAAAGCCCATCTTCTATCACGCGTTGTAATTAGGTGAGATGGTTGGTCGTTGTTTCTTTTTTCCCCTGAAGAAGATAAAATGCACAGTCCCGTTTACTCACAGAGCGGTGCACATAGGAAATAATATTGGTATATCAATAATACAACTCTCAAAATTCAGCAGCCAAGAGTCTTCCACTCTTGAGGATAAGTGCTATCCCCTTAAAACTGTATGAAGTGACAGAGAACCCTGTTCTTCTGGAATTAGAGCCATGCAGACCTGCAGCTACTCCATATTAAAATTCCCACGCTAAGGGCCATCACTGCTCATTCTCTAAGCAAAGACTGCATCGGAGTGTGGGAAAACCCACGGGGAAGGACCAGGGCTGTGCGCTGAGCAGCTGGGTCAACTGGCCCTGCTCAGGGCCTGCCTCATTTCATGGGTCGGTAAATTCCCCCCTCACTTTTTCCATCAAAGTTTAAAAAAAAAAGGTACACACAAAAAAGTACTGAGTGTATGTGTCTGTGTAAATAAATACACAAAGGTTTGAGTTCACTGTTTAAAATTGTTTATAATAAAAAGACAGATATCTTGCTATTACAGAACTTGGTACATCAAAAGACTTCAACATCACAGCTATTTCATGACATAAATTTTATTTAGAAAATGTCAGATTGAATATCTTTCATCCATTCAAGTATCAAAGAAAATGTATTATACCTTCAAACCTTGCCTTCAGTAATTCAAAATAAACCACCATATCCGCAAGAGGAGATTTATTTCAAGGACTTGAAGGGAATTTTGACAAATGAGGCTCATATGTTTAATTGGCATGAAATAAATGTGAGGAAAATGCAATGACAGAAATGGTAGCTGAGTTCTGTAAGAATCATACCTACTCTGGACTATCTCCCCATCATATTGTTACGTTGTCCCCAAATTGTCCGAACCTCTGAAGTTTTTCTACCATATATCCTGAACACCACACCCTTCTTAACAACACCATGGTATTTCTCTTAGGGCTGACTGATCCAGCTGAAAGTGAAGTGGGTTAATACGGTTTGAATATGGAAAAGATAGGCCTGAACAGGAGAGACAATTTGAGGGCCAGGACTTTCTACTCAGAGGGGATGGTACGTTAGGAAATAGGACCATGTGGAGAGAACGTGGGGATCACAACGGGATCTAGAGGGGTCTAGAGACGTAGGCATGTTCACACTCACAGTCATCAGCTAAAAGCAGGCGTGACGATGTATCCGATTTCTCCTTTTTAATCCCTAACTTTAGTTAGAGACTGTTGGAAAAATCAAAAGAGATCATCTAACTCATTTTTCTCGTTTCACAGGTGAGTACAGCAGGGCAGGAAAAGCAAGGTTACTCAGGACACAGCACAGAGCGTTGGGAGGAGGTGGGCAGGCCAGAACATGAGCACCGTGCTGGGGGGAGCCTGGCCGGGGGGAGCTCGGGGAAGAGGAATCCGCATCGCAGATGTTATGCTGCGTGCAAAGTCCTCCCCTCCTTCCTTTCTCCTTTCTGTGGTCCGAGTGTTTACCTCGTGCCTCACCAACCACGTGGGCTCCCTCCACGGAGCTCTCACCGACAGTCCTCAGGGACCTGGGTTTTAGTTTTTTGCTTTTTATTTTTTTTTAACTAGAAACCAGCATGTCAACTAACAGCGAACCCCAGTAACCTTCATTCATCTGTGTTTATCCAACAATTACAAAGACATACTCCTTTTGTTTATGGTATTTGATGACCTGATGAGAATCCAGAGTTTTCCATTCCCTCCAGTTCACTTATTTCCTCTTACCCACTTAACACACCACTCTGTTCAAGAAGAAATGGAATTGAAAATGTACGTGAGGCAAACTAAAGCCTTGATGTACATATTGACTTTAAAGTGTCTTTTTTTCTGTCAACTTCCCACAGCTGTTTTTTTTAAAAATGCGACTTCTCGAGTCACCAATAGAATAAACTGAGGACGCAGGCCTGGGGCTGGAGAGGTGTCTTGTCTTCTGACTTTCCTCCCGAGGCTCAGGCTTTGAAAAGAACAAAGTAGTTCTGGAGTTTCTCTCCTTTCCCTAGAGTCATTATTATCTGAAGAGCAAAGAACATAAGGCAGAATGTTGCTTCACTGCGGCCTGCTCAGTCTTTCATGCCTGTTTCGTGGTGGCGAAGTTCCAGGCTATGGGGAAAACAGGCTCTTGCGGGGACTCTTTAAGCAAAGAGTAATTTATTAACAGGAACACAGAGGGCATAGGAACAAAAGGGCTGATCCAGAGGACGAAGCCCTCAGGCCCGCTGGCCACAGTAAAGCCACTCTTCCCCCAGCCGCTCTCAGGAAACAGCTTCCGCCGCAGGCTCAGGGCCCTAAACTTTCCCACCCTTTATTGCTTTTTCTCGCAGCCCCAGTTTGTTCCCAGCTGAACTTGCTCCCCTGTCTCTGGTCAGTCACAACAGAAGATTACAATCGGGCGTACATAAAACACGTTCCTTACTGAGATCAGATGTCATTGCTTTATGGAGATGACCAAACTGGAAACAGGTTTAGCTCTTCAGGCTCGGGATACAAATTAAATATAAAAATATCTATGTGACGATTTTTATTTAGTCATTCACAAAGGAGAGAAAATTAGCGGCAGCATTCTCCCCCTTCAGGTACCAGATAATTACTCTTTCTGCACAAAACGCCCTTTTTAAACCTTAAGATGTTTTAAGTGGGAATCTTTCTAAAATGCCTAATAGGTTTGCAGGACTTTACCAATAGCAAACAAGACATAATTTAATTCTTTCCTGGCCTCAGGGGTAGTGAAGACCCCTTGTCTGTCACAGGGCAGCCTCTGCTGAGTGCCTGGGGCCAGTCAGCAGCTGTCAGGTGGAAGGGACGGCTCTGAGACACTGGGCCACTCAGGCACTTGGCATTAGGAGAGTCAAATGGAGCCCTGGCATGACTGTTCTCAGAAGTTCTGGGAAAGAGTCCTATTCAACTTCTCCAGAGCAAAGACTTGGCATGTGACCACAGCTACACCCAGAACGGCAGACAGGGTTGCCTCCTGGTTCTGTGGGAAGTCTGCTTCTTCCCGTGGCTGCCCTTGAGAGTGAGCTCTTGTTCACTGCCCACAGGCTGGAGAAGGGGCTCCTCGGGCCTCCTTGCTGGGTGTGCACACACGATGCCAAGCCAAGTCGTCTGAGTGCCAAGTATAGCTGCATAAAGGACAAAGAATAAATAAATAAGATAACCTCTTCCTTCAAAGTATTTCACCTGAGTAATACACCCCAAAGAATGCTCTGTACCTTTGAGCCTGTGAACAGTTCAGGTAAATATAACCAGCTCCACCCCTGGGTAAAGTTATGAGTGTGTTTTGAAGTGCTAAAAGATAATCCACCTCAGCCATGGCAATAACTGACCTATGCTTTGTGGCAACAGGTTAATCTTTGAAGAATACAAGAGTCATACTGATTTAAATCCTGCACTTTCTCGCACACAATCCACGGTAAACATGTTCTGCTGACGGACAGTGTGAATAACAGTTAAGAAAGCATCATGAACGAAATGAGATTTTCCAAGGTTATAATCCACGTTATCAAACCTTCCTTTCCCATCTTCTGGCATTACGTACTGTTTCGTTTTTAGGATACTAGGTGCAGTTTACAATACTTGGATACTTTTGAAAATCCTATCATGTTTTCCTTTTTCCTAGTGAACAAAGCCCATATGCCCTAACATATTTATGCTTATCCAGTCATTGTGCCTAATCTGTCTTTTCAACTTAATTTCTAATCTTCATTACACAAAACCTGTTTTCCTCCTTTTCTGAAAGAGCTTTTCAGTGTTGCTACACCATTTCTTAATGTCACCTTCCACATGAACCTTCTGTGACCCTCCAGACAAAGGGTCTGGTCCTTTATCTGAGTTTCTGAAGCCCCTTGTACTTCCCCCGTGGCATCTATCACGTATTTTTCTGTTATTATGGATGTACATCTTATCTCACTCGCTAGATTATGAGTAACTCAAAGAAGGATTATGGGTTATCTGCCATGTGGATATCATTCATAGCAACTAACACAATGCCCTGTATACACAAAATGCATGAAAATACATATACACTAGACCCCTTTCAGCTGCAATGTAACAGAAACCCAATTCAAACCAGCTTAGTTTCTAAAAGAGAAATGTATTGAATCATATGAATGGGCAGTGCGGAGACGCAGTTGATCCCAAGTGTTAGAGGGCGGAGGAGCTAAAAAAAAAATGACATTGCAGTTCTCTCTGTTCATGTTCTGGTTCTTTCTTTATCTATTTGACTTCATTTTTCAAAGGGATATTTTCTACAAGGTGATCAAGAAAGGCACCAAAAGCCACAGGTCACATCTTTCAGGGAACACCATTAGCTCTGCTTAAATTTCCTGGGGTCACAGGGAATTAGGTCCCTAGTGCTCTGGCCACAGACATGGAACACAAATGGAGACGGTGGGGAAGCATCTGGATAGTAGCAGGCAGAGTCTGCCATAAAAAACTACAAAATTACCCTACAAATTATAAATTAACTCTTTCAGAACCTCACAGATGAACAAAAGGCTTAGCTTTACCATTTTTGAATTTTAGTAAAACTATCAAATCAGCATGCACGCATTATACGACTTTGTATTATGCTCAAGGGATACAAATGATATAAGAGTCAAAGTCACAACCACCGATGAATCAGGGAGTAATCTCAGCCTAGGTGTCCGGCAAAACGTGAGGCGTGACAAACAGATGATGAATCTAATAAAAGATATTAACCAAGTTTTAAAAATCACAGCACAGTTATGACCTTAATAACAACTCAGAAAAGAAAGAATGATTGTGGGATAGAATAATTGCTGAAGATTTTATGAGGTGGTGAAACTGTTGATTAAAGAAAGATAAATTGATTTTGAATTGCTGGAAGAGAGAGGGAAGGAAAGAGAATGGAGGGGAAGAGAATGAAATGGTCTAGAACAGGCATTTTCTTTGCTGAGACATAAGTGTGGATCCATTTGTCATGGAGAAGTCATGTTTCAAATAAGCCTAGATTGTTATAATGAGGATCGTGCAAAGGTTTTGAACACTAGGCTTATGAGCGTCCCTTCCCTTCCCCCTTCCCTCCACCCCCTCCCCCTTTCCCCTTCCCTTCCCTTGTCTTCCTACCCCCCTCCCCTTACCCGTCCCTTCCCCTCCTCCCTCCCCTTCCCCTCCCCCTTCCCTTTAACCCCTTCCCTTCCTGTTCTCTTTGTTTTTTACTCACCACTA
Organism: Perodicticus potto; assembly: GCA_963574655.1. Classification (NCBI taxonomy): domain Eukaryota; kingdom Metazoa; phylum Chordata; class Mammalia; order Primates; family Lorisidae; genus Perodicticus; species Perodicticus potto. The sequence goes on from CAUYRH010137811.1 coordinate 31,223, forward strand.
TACTAAGGAGGGTGTATAAGTCTGAACTGGATCTAGTTGTTACAATTTCACTATCTATAAGTTCTGAGAATGGAAATGGTGACCCAGCTCTGTGTTGTGACATAGAGGGGGAAAGAATTAGGGTATTTCTGCCGTGAAACAGGAGCCCCACTTCCATCTCTGCAGGCTGTGCAGCCCTCAACCCTGGAGAGCAGCAAGCCCGTCGCAGCTCCTAGGACTGCACCATCCATAGCCCTTCTGGCAGTATGCGGCCTGCCCAGATGACTTTCAGGAAACAAAGAGAACATCGGTTTGACCAGGGTGGGAGGTAGGTCGGTGCTGGGTAGAAGTTCAGAGAAGGTTGAAGAGGAAAAACAAAGCCTAGGTTCTAGAGTGAGTTTGAATGTTAGCTTGTGTTTGATGGAGGGGAGAATGGGGGGAAGCCGTTGAAGAACTTTGAAAAGAATAGTAAAGCTGTGATCAGTGTTTTAGGAAAATTAAATGTAGGCTATGGGGTTCAGGATAGGGGCAGAAAATGACACAACTGCTAAAAAGATTTTGAACAGAAAGAAAGAAAAGGGACCATGAGATGGAGAGCAAAGGAGGGGACAAAGAGGTATTTTAAAAAAAAATAAGACAGAAAGGCAAAAAAGAGATTTTATGAATCTCTTACAAAAGAAACACAGACCCTGGACTTTTTCTTATTATTTATGTAGAAAATAAAGGACAAAATTCCTTGAAATTGTTCCCAGTGACTACATTGCTCCCCACGGTTCCTGTACAAGTGCTGTCACACGCGTCGTCACACATGAATACAGAGGGTTTTGACATCATGAAATTAACCAGTGCTCAAAGCTTATAGGAATAGTCACGCGTATAACAAAAGAAAACAGACCTATAACAGAATGTGATGTGGTATCGTACCAGCAAACCCACCTGTGTTCATCAAGACCAGAAGGGGTCGGACGGGGCTGAAGGGGGTCTTTGCAGGGGTCTGGATTCCGTCCCCTCGTCATCGTGAGCTGCTCCCGGCTGGTGTGTGCTTCTCTTTCTCTGCATCAAGTCACTTTTCCAACCATTCCAGCCTGCAGTTTCCCTCCCTGAAATGAAGGGAACCTCCTGCTGGCTGTATCACTGGGAACTCGTCAGTATGTGCCAAGCTTATTTTCTCTGCAGTGGCTGATACAATCTCCCTTCCCCTCTTTCTCGAAGCTCTTGCCTCGTCTTCCTGGTCTCCTTCGGCCCTGGCTGTCCTGCCTCTGTGCCCTCAGCTTTCTCTACCCTTTCGTGCTGGTAACTGTCCAGACTTCCATTTTTCACCCTCTGCTTTTCTCATGGTGCACACGTTCCTGGGGAATTTTGCTCACTCTCTCTGAAGCTTATGTACTGATAGCTCTCAATTCTGGATCTTCACTCCAGATCCAAAGCTGCGTGTCTATAATTAGATGTCGTACACGGGCCTCACAAACGTGCCCAGCCCTGCTCTTTTTACCTGTGCCCCAAACCCGTTTTTCCTTTTATATCCTCTCCAGAGTTTATGGACCCATCATTCACGCGAGGAGCTAAGGTAGTTTAAAAAAGGAAAAAAGGTTTTCCCTGATTCTTTATTTCATCCTCTATATGGTGGTTAGTTTTATGTGTTAATTTGGGCCACAAGGTGCCCAGATATTTGGTTGAACATTATTCTGGGTAAGAGTATTTCTGGCTGCGTTCAGTATCTGAATCAGTAGACTGAATAAATCAGACTGCCTTCTCCAAAGTGAGTGGGCGTCATCCAGCCCACGGAAGGTGTGAGTAGAATCAGAGGCCCAGTAAGGAAGGGTTCCTTCTGCCTGGCCGTCTTCAATCCAAGGTGTTGGTCTTCAGACTGAGACGTCCGCCTTCCTCTGCGTCAGACGTAAACTCAGACTGGAACTGAGTGCTGTCTGCTCTCCTGATTCCCAAGCCTTCCGACTCAGACTGGAACTCGGTGCTGTCAGCTTCCCAGGGTCTCCCACGGACCTTGGACTCCCTAGTCTCAGTTATTACATGATCCAATTCCTTGTAGTGAATCCACTTCTGTCATAAAAATGATGCACCTCTGATTTGCTGTTTCTCTGAAGAAACCCAGACTAACACAGATTCTGGTACCAAGAGTACTAGTAGAGAAACACAATTTTTAAGGATGAATTTTCAGATTTGGTTCTGTTGTTCCTGGAATTGGCTCTTGCTATGGTCTGAAGGCGTCAGCTTCAAAATCATAGGTACGGCTCGGGGAGCCTCGCCTCTGGTTGTAGGAGGGCCGGTTGCAATGACTTGCCCATCAGCCTTGTTAGTCTCTCTCCACATGCCCCATACCACTGGACTCCTAGAATTTTCATAGAGACCCTTGAATTTTTAGGTCCAGATTTATTTCCCATCCTCTAATCTGCAAATATCTCACTAGTAAGTCTAGAGAAGTGGCAACATTTTTTTTCTTCAGACATGGTCTCACTCTGTCACACAGGCTGGAGTGCAGGGGCACGATTACAGCTCCCTATAGTCTCAACTCCCTGGGCTCAATCCTCTAGCCTCAGCCTTTCAAGTACCTGGTAACATCTTTACCTGTCATCATATTAGAGAGCTGTGTCAGCATGCAGTAACAAAATATCTTAGATGGGGCAATGTAGGCGCAGCAGAAACTGCAGTACCCCAATGCCAAATGGAAGTGGGATACACGGGTGCTTGACAGGCCCTGGCAGGCTCTGAAGGCAGAGGGAAGTTGCAGGAATAATCGACACTTCACGCTTCCCTCTCCTGCCAGGTTACCTTCTCTCGCCTACCCTAAACTATGTCTCCATGGAGAGTTCCCGGTACTCAACTGACAGAGAAGGAGACGACTCCGACCGTTTACAGATGGATCCGTGCAGTGTGTACACCAGCTGTAGCACTGGAGGCTCTTTTTTTGGTATTTCCCCGAAGGACAATGGTGAAAAGGAACCTGCCTGCCAGGCATAACTTTAGAACAATAAACCTACTTGTTCACTTTCCTTGGAAGGAGACCTGGCCAAATGTGCAATTATAAACCTACCACAGGCTGTGGCCAATACTTTGGCTGAGTGGTTAAGTTTTTGGAAGAAACATGATTAGAAAATTGGTGAGAAGAAAATTTGGGGGAAGAGGTGTTTGGATGGGCCTCTCAGGATGGGCAGACAAGGGGGAGACATTTGTCCCTATGGGAATGCTCAGAATGATCTCAGCAAAGGAGGATTTTAATGGCCCATTCTGGACTTTCATCACCAAAGCTGACCTGGCTGCAGCCTCCACTGAGTAGACTAATATTCCAGCAGCAGAGACCAGCGTTGAGGCCCCAATGTGGCACAATTCCCAGGTGCTCCGTCTGCTACCTAGTGGCAGGTTGAGTACGTGGAATTGTGTCTACTGTGAACGGGGCAACATTGGGCTCTTTGTGGAATAAACACTCGGAATATGAGTTTGTCCTCTGTCTATGCAACGCTTCTGCTATCACAGCCTTGGGCGGCCTTACAGAATGCCGTGTTCATCGTGACGGTGTCCCAGGCAGCATTGCTTCTGATTAAGAGAATCAGTTCACAGAAAAGAGTGTGTGGCAATGGGTCAGGCTCAGGAAATGCACTGGTCTCACTGTATTGCCCACCATTCTGAAGCAGCTGGTTTAAGACAGCAGTGGAATGGCCTTTCGAAAATCAGCACAGTGACACCCTGCAGGTCTGGGAAAGGCTCTCTGGAAAGCTGTGTGCAGTCTGAAGCAGCACCCAATCTTGTGGCTTCTCCCAGGGCTAAGATGTATAAGTCTTGGGATCACAGGATAGAAACTACCCCACTCACCATCACCCCAGGTGACCAGATCTCTTCCTTCTATTCCCGGCCTTACTCTCTGCTGACCTAGAGGTCTTCGTTCCAAATTCTTCCACCAGGAAACAAAATAAAACAAAAAAAAGTAATGCCATTTATAGCCACTTTAGACCCCTCAGGGCTCTGAATCAACAGACCAAGGAAAAAGGGGGTTGCTGTGTTTTCTGGAGCGATTGGTATTGCCCAGAACTTGGACAGCCCCACATGGAGGTAAGAAGAAGCATGGAGAGAGCACAAAAGATCCCTTAGGACACCACTGAGAATTACCATGTCCTAAGGTCAAGGTCAATGGAGAACCACAGCAACCTCATCTAGGAGAGACTCCTAACAGCCCAGGCCTCTCAGAGATGAAGGTTTGGGTCCTTCTGAAGGTGAAGTACGACAACCAGCCCTGGGGGTTGCTAAAGCAAAGGAAGTATAGACTGGGTAACAGAAGAAAGTTGTTACACAAGCAAGCTCTAACCACACGACCAGTTAAGAACTGAAAACTATACCTGAACTCAGAAGTGTCCCTCCTATTTGCTATGAATGTTTATGGATGCGAATATCTGTATATAAACAGAGACAGAGACACACCTGTATGTACACACACATACCAGGCAAATACCTCTTTTCATCCTTCTCTTATTTCTTAATCATGTAAAATAAGCTGCACTGACTTTATATCATAGTACTTATTTTCAATTTTATGTCATTGCCCTTAGTTATGGAATGTCAGAAGAATGAGCCTCACCCAAAGACTTCGTGCCCTCTTCTGGGGAAGGGGTTAGAACTCTGTTGGTTATGAACCCTGCAGTTACAGATGGCAGGTTAAATGGAGTCATGACCTTATTGTCTCACTCTGGAGATTAAATGTGCTTACAAATACACACGTGGGTGCTGAGATGACAAGGGTGAACTTGTGATGCTTAATTTTATGTGTCACGTGACTGGGCCAGAGGTTTTCCAGATATTTGATTACATATTTTTCCAGGTGTGCCTGTGAAGATGCTTCTGAATGAGGTATTATTAGAATTGACAAGCTGGGTAAAATAGATTTCTTTCCCAAATGTTTATGGGCCTCATCCAAAATGTGGAAGGCCTGAACAGAATAACAGATCCACAAGAAAGAAGCTTTCTCCTGGCCTGTCTTAGATCTGAGACGTGCCTTTAAACTGAAACGTACTTTTCTCTTGCTTTTGGACTTGAACTCAGGCTGGACCTGACACCACTGGCTCTCCTCCTGCTCAGGCCTGCAGGTGTGAACCAGAATTACAACATTAGCTCTACGGTTTCCTCCCTGCCAGCTGCAGATCTTGGACTTCTCAGCCTCTATAAGAGCATGAGCCAGTTCCTTCTATCAGTCCTGTTTCTATGGAAAACCCAGACTAATGTGTTCACATATAATGGGTCATCAATTCAGTTCTCCCTGAAATTTCTCTGGAATCTAACACCTCTGTATCTCACTTCTCCTTTCCGCTGTCCTTACTCATTGCCAGTATTAGCTCAGTGACCTTCTTTTCAGTCTCTCTCTCTTGCTCTCTCTCTGTCTTTCTCGTCCTGCCACTCTCCAGGCTGTTATTCACACCACTCTCACAGGAAATGTGCTAATTAAAGACATGATCTTGTTTCCTTTTTAACAACCTTCAGTGACTTCCCAATGCCTTGAAGAAAAAGAATCCAAACTTAATTAGGATGACGTTCATAAATTATATATACAGTATTCTTTATTCTCCGACGTACCTCTCTCAGCATAGTTGTTTGAGGCACATCCGTGTTACCCTGTGTGTCAATAGTTCATCCATTTTATTGCCGAGTAATATTCCATTGTGTAGCTGCACCAATATTTGCTTTTGCATTCATCTGATGGTGGACTTTAGGGTTATTTCAAGTTTGGGGCTATTATGAATAAAGCTGCTATCAACATTTTTTGATAGTTGCTGTGTGTGAATATGTGTTTATTTTTTGTGTAAATAAATAGATGATCAATGGCTGAATCATAAAGTAGGTATACTTTTTAGGAACTACCAAATTATTTTCTAAAGTTGTCACATCGTTTTATATACCGCTAACATGGTGTGTGAGCATTCTGGCTGCCCCCCATCTTCACTCACACTTGGGTTTACTAGATTCCCACATTTGGGCCATCCAGGTAAACAGCCTGTGTGCCCTTAAAAAGAACATGAATTCTGCTGTTGTTGGGAGGGGTGTTTTACAAATGTCAGTTCAATCATGCTGAGGGATGAGAGTTTGCCTGGGTCCTTTTCATCCATATACTTTTCTGGCTATTTTTTTCATCAGGTATTGAGAGAAGACTGTTGAAGGCTGCAACTGTAACTGGCGATTTGACAATTTCCCTTCATTCTTTTAGTTTTTGCTTCATGTATTTAGAAGTCCTGCTACTAGGTGCATAAATGTTTAGGATTATTATGTTCTTTGGATAAATCGACCCCCCATATCATTATCAAATAACCCCACTTGCTCCTAATTTTATTCCTGATAATACTCTTTTCTCTCAAATCTGCTTTGTCTGATATTAATACAGCTACTCTATTATTCTTTTGCTAAGTATTATCATAGTGTAATTTTTCATTTAGGGAGGGGGACTGTTAAAACATTTTTATTTTGAAATAATTTTAGACTTATAGAAAAATTGTGAAAATAGTTGAGTTCTTATATCCCCTTCACCCAGCTTCCCCTGCTACACAATGTCCCTTTATTCCCCTGGTTCATTGTCTACTGTTACAGAGAGTGTCATGCTGGACTCCCCCTTCTCCAGGCTGTATTCAAAACAATCATGAGATTGGCCTCTGGTGTTTCATCTCTCTCCAGGATTCCTGTTGCCTGGTGTCTAATGCCAGAGATCTCGTGTCCTGTATTCTATACAGGTTTTAACTTTTTCACACTGTAATATAAATCTAGTCCTCCCATATGGCATTTTGAACCTTATTTTTGTTCTCGCTGAGCATTCATCATATCATTGAGTATCCCTTGAAAGCTCCAGTTTAGCAAATATTGTAAGTTCTTCACTCATATTCACCTGAACACCTTTACTACTTTCTGGCACTCAGGCTGCCAATGTACTTTCACTCGCCATAGCCAGTAACTGAATCTTTGTTGAATGACTGTCTAAAGGGTATTTGCACACCGAGGGCAGGACAATTCCTAGGAATTTACTCCCTTCCCTGTGGCCCTTTACCAATGACCCCAGGAGCAGGGACATAAATACCCCACCTGTGTTGATTCTAATGGGGTGAACCGTAAGGTATGATCTACACTTTCTGCAAAGCTCTTCTGAGAGATCTAGCAAGGTTACTTTCTATGTGATTTTGCTTGTTTTCAATCCTTCCCACTGCCACGCTGGATTTTCATAGGAAATTTTCCCTAACAGCACTCTTTCATATTATTCCTTTATTCACAATCTATTTCTAAGAATCCCAAGCTATAATAATCAGTTTTAATTGCCAGTGAGCATTTCTACTTTTCATCTCATAATTTATATAACTATTCCCCAATAGTGGAATAGTAAGCTTGTTTCTATTTAGCCACCTTTGTAATGATTATCTTATCATGAAAAAATGTTTTTCTGAGATGTGGGTTACTTTCTATGGATAGAACCCTAGACAGAAAATCACTAAACCAAAGGGCATGAATATTTTATACCTTGATCTGTGTTGCCAGCTTATTTTCCAGAAAATGTTATCAATTCGTAGTTCACTTTGCAGCATATCTTTTAAAACTTTTGACCATATGAAATAATTTTAATATTAACTTTTTAAAAATCTTTGCCAATTTCACTAGTGATAAAAGATTACTTATATTCTCCTCATTTCTTTGGTTATTAATGTGATTGAACATTTTCTCACATTATTTTCTGGTTGTTTCACCTTTATGAATTGCATATTTATGAACTTTGTAATTATTAATCATTTTAGTGTTTTTGACAATACACATAAAGTTATTTAATTCAAAGTCATTAATCTATGCAATTTATGCAACCTATGTGATTTGTACAAATATTTTCTCTATGTGTCTTCTTTCAAATTTCTTAGTATTGTTTGAAATGCAAGTTTTAATTCTCAAGGAGTCCAGCCTATGTATTTTCCTTTGCCATTTTTTCCTAAACCCTCTCTATTTAAAAAAACTATACTACATTTAAAATTCAATAAATTTTACCCACATCGTTTTCCTCCAGAGCCTTTTCTTTTCTTTCTTTTCTCTATTTTTGACATTTATCTTGTGAGTTCCTTTTGGTTTTTATCTGATGTAGAACAGGGTAGAAGACAGAGACCGTCTTGCGGTCTTGGATGCCCAGTGCTCTCATGCACGCAATAAAAATGTATTCAGTGTTCACCATGTTCTGGGCACAGTGCTAGACAGGGCTGGAGGAGGCAAATGTCAGTGGTTATTTAAGTCACATCTGGGATCAGTGGGAACGAGTGCTCAATCAATTAACGATGATGGGAGAGAAAGAGGAGGGGAAAAGTTGGGGATCTTACCTTCCTTCTGTATGATGTTTAATGTCAAGCCACTCCTTGTACAAAACAGAGCAGAGAATGGCTCAGCAATGTTAAAAACTATGAGTAAGTAGAAAATATCATTATAATGAGGAGAAAGTGTAGATTTTCATGGGTTATTGAAAACACCTACTTTTTTCCTCTTCATCTGCTTGCTTAAATGTAGTAATAAATATCAGAATAGGTTTACTATAAATGTTTTAATATTGTTGTGATCACATTGTTTATACAACTTCACATTCTACTTTTTTCATTTAACATTACATTTGCATACGTCTTAAGCTACCTAGTAAGCATCAAGTCTAAGACTTACATGTAAAAAGGTTTTTAATAAATTGATTACTCTTTTCAAAGCCGAGTTAGTTTCTCTCTCTTTCTCTCTTTTTTTTTTTCAGTTTTTTGGCAGGGACTGGGCTAGTTTCTCTCTCTCTCTCTCTTTTTTTTTTCAGTTTTTTGGCAGGGACTGGGCTTGAACCCACCACCTCTGGCATATGGGGCTGGCGCACTACTCCTTTGAGCCACAGTGCCGCCCTGAGTTAGTTTCTCTTATTAAGTGAATTGGTATTGTTTTACAGATTCCCTATTTGGGAAATTATCATACGCCCACACCCACTGTTTGAGTGTACACATTTAATCAATGTAAATTAATATAGGCACGTAAGATCTTAGACTCTTGAACTTTTTGTTCAATTGTTTAAGTAATCTTTTCAATTTTCTTCCTTTTAGTAATTCTTAAGATCATTTATTCAATAATTTATTGAGTCTCTAATATGTAAATATGAACTCCATAAAATTGGGTATTGCCATAAGGAATAATGGTCCATACAGCCTCATGATTCTTTGTTTCTTAAAATTTGTATTTAAATGTAGCACTTCTAATCTTTAACCTGTTTCTCTCTCTTGGTTCCATTCCAAAAGCTCTTAAGTATGTGCTATTCAAAAAAGCAAAAACAAAAACAAACAAACAAATCCCCCCCCCAACCAAAATCAAAACCAACCGAGCACCCCAAACTGAAACAAAACAAAAAAGCAAAACACAAACTTTCTCTCATCCTGGTTTCTTCCTAAAGCTGTTCCCAATTTTACCTCCCTTCTCTGGCAAACACATCAAAAGCAGAGCCACCCACACCACCCCTTTCCCCATATTTGCCTTGTAGCCATTTGTTCCCCGATCTATTGCAGCTTTGCACCCTGCCCCTAAGCTGTTAGCCCCGTGGCCTTGTAGGCTTTATTTTACCCGCCCTCCCTGTGGTCCTGTCCCTAACATTCTCCTTGAAGAATTCTCTGCCCTGTTCCCTTAGTTTCCTGGCTACTGCTTTCACACACACACCCTTTTTTTTTTAAATCACCAATTCCTGCTCTTCCCTCAGCAGCCACTCTACTTCCCCAATCAACTCACTAGACTTGGAGGTGATCCCATTCTTTGTGAGTTAGGCTGTCTGCAGCCCCCCTGCCCATCCCCTCCTCACCCCAGGGCTGCAGACTCCTGGCACATGAACAATCTCTAATAGCCCGTACAGGCCTACTGAACTGAATGCTTAGTGGAGACAAGTGGTTTGTTGTAAAAACTGTTTATGCAATCACACTTGCTATTTTAATTACGTAATTTAATCAAATATTATGTAAGCTCAGAAATATGAGGGTGAAAAAAGTTGTTTCTATGAAAATTAAGATGAGTGCCTTGGAAAACCTCCACAATGGCTGACAGCTTAAGGAAAAATTACAGTCAAATTAGACAAAAAAAAAACACCAAAAAAAAAAAAAGCCTTTCAAATTTAGATGTTTTCTACATTGAGATTACCTCTCTTTCCACCACTCAATGAAGCCGAAACTGAATCTGTGAATGAAGCTCTGTGGTTTGAAAGACAGCGCTGAGCCCCAAACAACAGATCCTCAATCGAAGCAAAGGCCTTGGGACTACATCAAAGAGAATCAATGAAAGCACATGTATGTGTTGTAAGGTGCTCTTGCCTCACTTTATGATCCTCAGCTCTAATTAACTTTACTGATTAACCAACTACCTGTCCTGACTGCCTTGTTTAAGGAGCCACCTTCTCCAGGAATATCTTGATTACATTATGAGTCCTCTTTTTTACCTTTGTTCTTCCCTCTCTCTGAGCAATTAAAGTTCCAACTAGAACTTCACTGCAGCCCTTCAACATACAGGGACAGTCTCAAGCTCTTTCCAAAGGGGGCCCCTGGCTCACTTGTCACTGCACCTCCGCCTTGAAATCGTGTCCCTGTCCTGTCCCTTGTACATAGTGGCCACATTTAAAAGCCAAGATTTTTGTGGGAGGCACCTGTGGCTCAAGGGGTAGGGTGCCAGCCCCATATCCTCGAGTTGGCGGGTTCAAACCAAGTCCCGGCAAAAACAACAACAAAAAACCGAAATTAAGATTTAAAGTGTATTGAAAACATTAGTCTGTAAATTATAGCCCAAGAATTTGAAGGTGGGCTCAAATGAATGTGTCACAAGAAAATCTGTTTTGAAGTTATAACTGACCTTCTCAACAATTATTAAGAAAGAAGCTTGGTTGGTAATTAGGATTGGAAAATAACTGTTTTAAATTTAGGTAGCTTAAACTTAATTTTAATTAATTAATTAATTAATTTTTTTGAGGCAGAGTCTCAAGCTGTTACCCTGAGGGCCATGGCATCATAGCTCACAACAACCGCCAACTCAGGCTCAAGTGATCCTCTTGCCTCAGTTTTTCTATTTTTAATAGAGATGAGGGATCCGCCCACCTCAGCCTCCCAGAGTGCTAGGATTACAGGCGTGAGCCACCGTGTCCGGCCCTGAAGCTTAATTTTTAGAGAATAAATTGTAGTTTTTTAGAAAGCTATGGACAACTTTTGGTGGATTATGACAAGTCCCACTGTAGTTTTCTTTTTAGTTCAATTTTATATGAAGTCTGAAAGTTTGCTCCTTCTTCAGCACTGTGGGCTAATTTTTTTCAAAGCAAATTTTCCTCTGAACTAGACAAGATTGATACAACTGCCTTTTCCACTTTACAAGTGAGAGAATCAGTGGTCTCAACACTCACCAACTTCTTGACTTTACAGTGGTTTGTGACTTAAATGGGTGTTGTGCCTTGACGCTGCACATCTTGGGTCACTTCTGAGCCCCTTTATAATTGGGTAGGAGAACTGGGGATTAAATATCACAATGATTACTCATTTGTTCACCAGGCTATCTAAGGGTTGTACCATTAGACTTTAGTCTTTTTTTTTTTTATTGTTGGGGATTCATTGAGGGTACAAGAAACCAGGTTACACTGATTGCATTTGTTAGGTAAAGCCCCTCTTATAATTGTGTCTTGCCCCCAAAAGGTATGTCACACACAAAAATCCCCCTCCCCTCCCCCTCCCTCCTTCTCTCTCTCTTTTTTCTTCCCTTCTCCCACCCCTTCCCTCCATCTTTCTCTCTGTTCTCCCCTTCCCATCCCCCACTGTGTATTAGGACATTATTTGTCCTCATATCAACATTGCTACATAGGATTCATGCTTCTCCATTCTTGTGATGCTTTACTAAGAATAATGTGTTCCATTTCCATCCAGGTTAATACAAAGGATGTAAAATCTTTTTTGATGGTGGAATAGTATTCCATGGTGTACATATACCATAGCTTGTTAATTCATTCCTGGGTTGGTGAGCATTTAGAATGTTTCCACATTTTGGCAATTGTAGATCGAGCTGCAATAAACAGTCTAGTGCAAGTGTCCTTCTGGTAAAATTATTTTTTTCCTTCTGAGTAGATGCCCAATAATGGAATTGCAGGATCAAATGGGAGGTCTAGCTTGAGTTCTTTGAGGGTTCTCCATACTTCCTTCCAAAAAGGTTGTATTAGTTTGAAGTCCCACCAACAGTGTAAAAGTGTTCCTTTCTCTCCACATCCATACCAGCATCTACAGTTTTGAGATTTTTTTTGATGTGGGCCATTCTCACTGGGATTAGATGATATCTCATGCCTTTCTATGTGCCAATAACAGCCAATGTGAGAGGCTAATTGAGGACACAACTCCCTTCACCATAGCTTTAAAGGAAATGAAATAAATACCTAGGAATATGCAAAAGAGGTGAAGGAGCTCTATAAAGAAAATTATGAAACCCTAAGAAAAGAAATATCAGAGGATATTAACAAATGGAAGAACATACCATGCTCATGGCTGGGAAGAATCAACATTGTTAAAATGTCTGTCCTTTCCAAAGCAATCTACAGAGTCAATGCCATCCCTATTAAAATACCAACATCCTATTTTCAAGACTTGGAAAAAATAATTCTTTATTTTGTATGGAACCAGAAGAAACTCCTTATAGCTAAGGCTTAGTAATAAAAACAAAGCTGGGGGCGTCAGCTTACCAGATTTTAGGCTGTACTACAAGGCCATAGTGGTCAAGACGGCATGGTACTGGCACAAAAATAGAGACATAGACATTTGGAATTGAATAGAAAACCAGGAAATGAAACTAACATCTTACAACAACCACCTAATGTTTGATAAATCAAACAAGAACATACACTGGGGGAAAGACTCCCTATTCAATAAATGGTGTTGGGAGAATTGGATATCCACATGTAAAAAGACTGAAACTGGGCCTGCACCTTTCTCCACTCACTAAAATTGATTCAAGATGGATAAAGGACTTAAACTTAAGGCATGAAACGATAATAATCCTCAAAAAAAGTATAGGAGAAACACTGGAAGATACCAGCCTGGGGAAAGACTTTATGAAGGAGACTTCTGTGGCAATTTCAGTAACAACAAAAATAAACAAATGGGACTTAATTAAACTGAAAAGCTTCTGTATAGCTAAGGAGACACCAACCAAAGCACATAGACATCCTACCCAATGGGAAAGGATATTTGCATATTTTGAATCAGACAAAAGCTTGATAACTAGGATCTACAGAGAACTCAAATTAATCCACAAGAAAAAAGCCAACAATCCCATATATCAATGGGCACGAGACATGAATAGAACCTTCTCCAAAGAAGACAGACGAATGGCTAACAAACATATGGCAAAATGCTTAGCATCCCTAATTATAGAGAAATGCAAATCAAAACCACCTAGAGTTCAGTCTTTTGATTTAACACATTGTCCCACAAAATTCTTGGGTGGAATAATAAGTTAGTAACTCATTTTTTAATATATTACTATTAATATATCCAACTTACTTCCTTTAATTAACTACCATATTTTCCCATGTATAAGGGACCCTTTTTGGCCTACATTTTCGGGAGGAAAATAAGTACGTATATTAAACATGGGTAGTACTAATCCTGTTTCTATATAAAGGTTGTTAATTTTTTTATTTATGTCTAGGTATTAAAAGTGTACCTAGAAAGCAATAACAATATCTGTATGCAACGTAATATCCTGGAATATGGTAATTGCACCCCTGTGCACTAACCCCCTCCCTGGCCACCCCTCACTGCAGCTGCAGAAGCCTGCTGTCCTCTGCTGGACACTGGACACTGCTGAGGCCACCGTCTTGGAATCAGGCACACCACTGAAGGGGACAGGAAGGCCAGCATTAGGAGCTTGGCAAATGCATGGTGGAATCAGCCACACAGTGCAAAGTACAGGACCGGCTGCTGGGAAGAAGCCGGGAGGGAACCCAGCCAGCAGGTGAGAGTGGTCTGTGGACCTGAGTGTCTGACCCCCATCTGTCCCCTCCTGGCCCATTCTTCTTCTCATATCCTCTCGTTTACATCAGTGGGAACATGGCCCCAGCTGCTCCACTGAGAACCTAGCGGGCTTATTTCCCAGGAAGCTGGTGTGAGGGGCCCGGGCCAGCACTGCCTGCCCCCGCTCCTGACGGTAGATGCCACCCTTTCGGGATACCTCGTCTCTCCTGCAGCTGCCCCATTCTGAGGCCTCCGGGCCCCTGCACCAAGGAGGAAGAGCCCTGAGCTGGGGTCTGGAAGACCTGGTTCTGAGACCTGGTTCTACTCGTAGCCCACTGGGGTGCCCTTGGGCCTCAGTCCCCACGAAGTCTTGTCTGCGAGGGCACCTGGCAGAGAAGCACAAACACCTGGGCTACCTGAGCTCACAGATTGTGATTCTGAGCCTTTGATTTGTCTGAACCCCCAAAGTGTTGAGTTGTTATAACGTCACCAACTTGCAGTAGGAACCATCCAGGATGTTTGTTAAAGGAAGGCATCACCAGGTCTTTCTCCTGGAGAGTGGATCAGCATATTTGGGTGTGTGGTTCAAGCATCTCATTTTAACCAGTCCCCTGGGTGATTTGTAGGGTTCGAAAGTTTGAGAAAGGCTGGTGTCATTCGTTCTGGTGTTACTGAGTGCCTGACATCTGGATGGCTGAAGGAGGTCATGGTTTAGTCACCAAACCGAAATGTCAGCACAGAGCACTCCACGGGGCACCATCGGGAAGGCTCCTGCTCAGTGTGGTGTTGGGGGGGGCCTCAGGATGGGCCCCGCTGTGTGAGAGACAGGGCACCCTGGACAGAGCAGGAGCTACTTACCATCCAGAGCCAAGGACAGGCAGGGCCAGCCCAGCCCCTCGCACCAGCTTCCTGGGATGTAAACCCGCTGGGGTTCTCCCCAGAGCAGCTGGGGCCAAGTTTCCATCAACAGACACGGGTAGGATGGGAAATGAGAGGGTGTGGGAATGAGGGGGGACAGCGTGGAAGGTCAGACACTCAGGTTGTGTGGACCCCTCCCACCTGCTCCGTGGACTTGCTCCCGGCTCCTCCCTAGCAGCCAGCTCTTCACTTTGTGCCTCTTGTGAGAGAGGGAGGTGCCTGCATGGACACTTCCATCCTCCTTTAAAAAATTAAAATGAAAGATTGTTTCCTGGAAGTTTGAGCCCAAAACATGGGCACGCACTATACGTGGGAGCACATTCTACACAGCAAAATAGGTAGTTATTTCACATGAAGGAAAGGAAATGACAGCAATGGGCGTTTTGCATAGACTGGCTTACGTTGTCCCCAAGCCAGGAAGTCCAGCGTGCATGTGTGTGAGAGGACGGAGGTGGGACGCTGGGCGAGACGGGCACATAGTCCAGAATTCCAGGAAACCAAAGGGGATCACTAAAATACCAAAGGCCAAGAGTGGAAGAATTGATGTAGAGAGTGGAATGAACACAAGCACAGCGACCCAAGACAAATTTCTCTATCTCACAATTCCAATGTGGGATGAATTTAATGCTGTGATGATTAAGATTCTTATTTTTTACTTAAAATTTTGCTTTACCTTCTTTTTTTACAGTTTCTGGCCGGGCTGGGTTTGAACCTGCCACCTCCGGTATATGGGGCCTGCCCCCTACTTCTTGAGCCATAGGCACCGTCCTATACCTTATTTCTAGGTAAAAATATTAGTAATCCCTTTGTTTCAACTGAAAATATTCCTGGAAATTATAGTATAAAAAGTGTTATGAAGCATGTCATGATTTCTGTTGGGAATATAATAGTTCTAAAATTGTTGAATTTCCAACCCAGGACATGCCTTGGATACCATAAATCTGACCAGCCACCGCTCATGACAATGAAGAATTACTATATCATACAACATACTAGTTTTAATACCAATTGTATAAAATTATCATGGATAAACTAAGTATGTTTTTTACACAAAGGAATCTAAAAACCTATAAATTTGATTAGAGGATGTTAAAAACGCCATATTTTACTGGCCACTGATTTTTCTCCGTGGTCTCCCAGCTTATGTGACGTTTCTGAGTTACCAAAGGCAGTGAGGTGGTGAAAAAGTTAAAGAGTCTTTGGAAGATTTGGAAATTTTTACTTCACTTCTGAGGTTCACATGTTTCCTTCCCATTCATTCTAACATTCTATGCAACTAAACTTTTTTCTAAAACTAATATACCAGTTAGTTTATTACATGGTAGCTATATAAACATTAATGTTAATAAACATTCATGCTAATCTTGTGTGCTGCCTTAGAATTTGGGGGAGTTTAGGGTATGCTACATGTCTTTAGAATATTGTTGAAGGGGTTCGAAATGGTAGTTCCTGTTTCTAACTACACATCTTGCAGCAAATTGGGCCTCCTCAATGACTTCCTCTGTTACCAAAAGTACTCTGTTTTCAAAAGGTATTTATTGGTGATGTTTATGATGAAGTTTCCCTCACTGAAAGCATTTTACAAATTTTACTAATGTTCTCCTTTTGCCCTCCTCTAATTCCTTACATAGTTGAAAGTTGCAAAGGTGACAGCTTCGTGTACAGACCAATGTAAGGAAGGCCCGGAGATCGGAGGGGTGGGGGTCGATTACTCAGCTATGCTGTTAGCCAACAGGCCTTTTCCATACGTTGTTAATCTGTTTACAATTTCTATCAGGTCACTGACAAAATCTTCCCAGAAAAGGATTTTAAAAATCTCTCACAAAATCCTCCCTTGAATCAATCTTTCTTTGATGGTCCAGACAGGTAGACATGGCAAGCAGGAAAAGAAGCGTGTTAATTAGATGACAGCAAACAGGAGAGATGGCAAAAGGCAAAGTGATGGAGAGTGAGAGCTCTTACAGAGGATAAAGGATAATTTCTGTAATTGTCACAGGAAAAGTTTTAAAATGTGGTTTATTAACACTAAAAAGCCATTCTAAATTTTATTTATTTATCATGTATTCTTAGGTGTTTATTTCTCTTACAAATTAAAAAATATTGAGTTCTATTTGTAGTAATGAAATCTGAATGAAAAATTTCTGAAAACAATGATTATTTACTCTAGGATCTTAAACATTGTTACATTAGAATCAACTCATTTTTAGAAATTAGACATCAGCTGTCTCTCTAAACCTTATATTTCTTGCCTTCTCCTGCTTTAAAAATGAACAAATTTGATCAGTGTGACAAATTCACTTAAGCTGGAGAGATATGCTAAGATTCCCAAATGTTACCTTAGCCCTTCTTAAATGTTGAGTTTGAGCCTCTTTAATTTCTTCCTGTCTTACAAATAAATACTATTAGTAAATTGGTGAAATTTCTCAGGATTTACGATTTCAATCATATATATATTTAAATAGATGGCACATAGGAATATGATTATATACTATTTTTAAAATAATAAAATAAAATAGAACCAACAACAGACCTTCCAAGACCAATATAAGTAGTTCATATATTACAGTTTCTGCCCAAAGGCAATGTTATGTAAATTTAGTTCTATAGGCCCTGGAGAGCTTCCTCATTTTGGCTGCTCAAAAGCTCTATACTGATATTTTCAAGAAACTAGCAGCATACTTCACCTTGAAATGCAATATTATAAAGACATTGCCATTAGTGATTTTATGTACTTCACATACCCTTCCTGAATTTGAAATAATGGATAAGTTCGGGTAATAATTTTTGCTCTCTTTCAAATTTTATGACTAAAATATTGAGTCGTGTTTTATGGCCTACATTTATTATATTCTGTAGAGTCAGCCAGCAGCTTCGGGCAAAGAATACCTTTGGAGTCTGGCATCAGATACAAAGAAATCAGAGGTTTAAAATGGGTAATCACGCATTCAGGAAGAATAAGAATTTCCTAAAGATTCTAAAATACATGTAAATACTGTATAGCGTGTAATATATGAGCAATAATTTTCCAGCCTTCTGTACAATTTCTTTTTTCTTTTCTAAGGTAATTTTCTATTCAAGTGTGGGCCAGGATTCTTGCTCTAAAATTTATCTTCTCCAGAGCAGTTGGGGTAGTATTTTGGGAAGAAGAGTTTTTAGCAAATTTTCCACTGACAATGATAAGTTTTTGTAGTTAGGAGTTCTAAGAGGACCGCAGTTAATTTCGCTGTCTCAACTTCTCAAGGGGAGACTGAAATAGCAACTAAGATTATGTAGCACTTACACAATGGAACTCAGATTGCTTACTTTTAAAAATTAAATTTACTCAGATTGCTTTCTTTTAAAAATTAGTTTCTCATTTTCATGGACCATACAACTTCTTAATGTAACTGGTTTAAATAGACCCAGAGAGAGCACTGTTTCTAAAAAATCAACCAAAAAGTGATAGAACAAGATTCTGATCTGGATTCTAATCTTGCTGAGCCGTTAGCTTTCTGCAAGGCCCAAAAGGTCCTAGTTATCACAGTAACTTTGATAAACTTTGGTTTCTTTACCAAGTTTAATACTTACCCTGGTTGTAATACATATTTGTAAATGAAAGGCTTTTGCACAATGTAGTGTAAGTTATTTATTTATTAAGGTAAAGCACATTCCAGGCACACCTAAAATTTACAGTGGTATAAATCTCACAGGCTTGCTTGAGTGTAAATTTGCTAAATTTTATGGCTTTCAGAGTCCACCTTGAAAAATTGTGCACCAGGGACTATCTTTACTTTGTGCCTGGCCTGTCTGCTCTACCCTCATTTTGAGCGCTCCTTGCCCATTACTGACAGTGACAAGTAGCATCTACTTAGAATACCGTAAAAATTGCGCAGAATGTAAATAATTCCACCACACTAGTGAGGCATTTTAGAAAAAATTTACTTTTCTTAGAATTTAAGTCAAGAGCTGAAACAAACTAGTCCCTTGCACACAACCTCCACCCCCTCCCCCAAGCACGCAGAATCAACACTGCACAGGTTTCTTTGCAGAGGTTCCTGGTTATTACTTTTCTTGTACTGTACTGAGTTTTACATAGGGTGCCTTTTTTGGCCTTGAAAATGTAATTTTAACATGTTACTGATGTATTTTTGCTACCAATAAAATTAATACATATGACAAAACGAATACATACTCATTTCAGCCTGTAAAATTTGTTTTTACTCTATTTGCATATAGGGGGAAAAAGTGAGATCCTTTCTTTCCCTTCTCCGCCAAAGGCAAGCGGATTGCCCCCGCCCACGTGGACGGCCGGCATTAGGTCCAGCGCCCTTCAGCCCCACTCGCGCCGCACCACCTGTGGGCACACAGCCACCGGGACGGGGACACCGAGCGGGGTACAGGGTCCTGCCAAGTCCTGCAGTCTGCCGCGCCTGGGCTGCGCAGCCCCCAGTGTGCCCGCCGCACGCGTCCCGAGGAGAGGAAAGCGCGCGTAGCCAGGCCACGCGTTCGCACTGACACACTTCGCACTTGGCCGTCCACGTGCGTTCCGCGGGCCGGACCGCCAACAAACGCGGCGCGCGCCCCGAACCCCGGCCCGCCCGGGCGCACCCCGAGCTTCCCGCCCCTCGCCCCCCGTCACGCCCACCCTCCCTGCCTCCACGCGGGCTCACCCCGGCCCCAGGCGGCCGCGCTGCCCACGGAGCCCCCCGCCTGCCCCCGCGCTGCGAGGGGTCGGACGGACAACGCGGGCGTCCAATGGAGCCCGGCACTGCCCCCCGAAGGGAGGGAGCCGCAGCTCGGACGGGCCCAATGAGCGGGGAGCCCGAGTGGGACTTCCTCCCGGAATCCCGTTGGCCAGGACAGCGGGGCCGTGGGTGACACGTCAGTTGGGTGGGAGGTGGCGGCGGCCGAAGCTCCAGCCGCCCCGACAGTGACTCTGGCCGGCCGACCCCCCGAAGCAGCCGGGGCCGCTGGCCCCCAGCCACCCTCCCACCGAGCAGGCGGGCCGCGCCGGGCCCGGGGCCCTTTGTCGGGCGCGCGCTCCCCACTTTAGGCGGCAACGAAGCGGCGCAGGGGGCGGCCGGGGAGGGTCCGAGAGCTGCCGGGACAGCGGGGCCGAGAAGTAGGGCGGAGGGAGCGAGGCGGGCGGGCGCTCACAAGTATGCGGAGGGCCCCGTCGCGGGCTCGGGCACTCGCGGGGGGCCAGCCTCGGCCAAGTCTGGCGGCCGCTGCCCGGGCGGCGTCCGTGGCTGCGCGCCCCGCGGCGCGCGGCGGCTGAGCGGGAGCCACTTCCCCTCCGGCCCGGCTTTTGTGTGTCGTGTCGCCTCCCATGCCGCGTCCAGCCAGCTCCTGCGGCGGCCGCTGCTGAGGCGGGAGGACACGCGCGGACCGTCGCGGCGCGGGGCCAGGCGGGACTATGGGAAACGGGATGTGCTCGCGAAAGCAGAAGCGGATCTTCCAGACGCTGCTGCTGCTGACCGTGGTGTTCGGCTTCCTCTACGGCGCGATGCTCTACTACGAGCTGCAGACGCAGCTGCGCAAAGCCGAGGCGGTGGCGCTCAAGTACCAGCAGCACCAGGAGTCCCTCTCCGCACAGTTGCAAGGTACAGTTCGCCCGCCGCGCGCAGCCCGTCGCCAACTTCTCCCTGCGCCTCCGCCCGGGCTGGAAAAGTGGCTTTGGTGAGCCCTTGGCACCGGGAGCGCCACCTCTGACCTTCAGGGGCCTCAGAGGTGAACCGTGCAGAACTGCCGACCCCCTTGCGTCCCGAGAGTCGGGGGCGCTGCTGACATTCCGGCCCCCCCCGCTTCCTCCTGCAGTTGGGTCTGAAATCTGCAGCTCCTGCCCCTCATCCCGCCGGCCGTTGGTTGGAGGGGTGTGCGCTGAGCCCTTCACCGGAGCGCTTGTCAAAGGCCCAGCTGCAATTCAGGAAAAATAGCAGCCCTCCCCGCCACTTCTGCCAGCCCATCCCTGAGGCCGCGGTCCTGGGGATCCTTGGCGATTGCTTTCCAGTTGAGGTTATCATTCTCCTAAAAAATGCGGAGTTTGGCAGAGATTTCTCAAACTGTGCTATTTTTCAAGGAAAACTTAAGCCATGATCCAGTAGCCCAAACTAATGGCCCAAAGAATGGAATTTAGATCTGCAAGTTTCTTTCTCCTTTTTCAGTTGGTTTAATGAGGTGATTTCAGAGGTGCTGGATGTGTTGGAAAACTCCATACTGTTTAATCGTTCACCGTCTTGCAGGTGTTTTTAAAAAGGTTACTTGTCTTCCTGGTCAGCTTTTAGTTCATCACAGAGCTCTCTCTCTCTCTCTCTCTGTGTGTGTGTGTGTGTGTGTGTGTGTGTGTGTAATTTGCGCTTACCCTGGGGAAGTCAAGGAGGAGAAACACCCTTTTTCACTTTGCCAAACGCAGCAAACTTGAGCTACCTGTAGGCGACCGTAAAAGCTTATATCCTTTTATTTTACAATCTCATGTAATGTAAATTTCGGAAACATAAATGATACGTGGCTGAAAGTAAGTACCATGTGGTCTTGTTATGTTAAGGACACAGTCATGTTATACATATTTTTTGAAAGCTTTCACTTGGACTTGTGGTTAGTTTTCAACACATATGTAGCTCTCTCCCCAACGAAAAACTTATAGTAAAAAGCTGTTAGTGAAATGTTGACAGTTTTTGCTGATAATGCAAATATAGCTTATTTCATAGTACTCGGCAGATACAAGCTGAAGAGATGTTTCTGCTTGTGTATGCATCTACAAATATAAAACAGATGCTATTCTTAGTGTTTTTAGTAAAAAAAAATTGAGAGAAAATGATACACAGCTGATTGCTTGCTCTTATTTGCTTTTCCCAAATTAGAAGAAAAAAAAATATTTTTAGCTTACTGACGCTGCCACAGGCAATAAAAATAGGTGACGACTTGGAAAGCCTGTTTTGGTAACACTCATAGGTTCAGAAAAGTTTTCTTTAAACTTTTTGAGATTTGCCCACGAGTTATTGTTAGTGTAAGGGTGGATATTTACCTATGTGCTTGTTTATTTGGAAGATACCTGCAGCTTCCCTGTGAAGTTCAGCACGGGTAGAGAGATGGTGCGGTGGGTCTGGGTTTTCAGGAATGTGGCTGGAAGACCCGTGCTAGTGGACTACATGAGGCTATGTGCCTGGGTCTTTTAGTTTAGGGTCAAGAGGGACTCTCTTTTTCATCATTATGACTTCAAAACCACACTGGGCCGACACTCACGAGGAGAATCAGTACATACTTATCAGACAGCAAACAGAAATCATTCTGAAGGATGTTGACAGGATTAATCCCAGACACTTTTGTCTGCTTTCTCAGGCTTCTGTGTCTCCACTTTTTGAAAAGCAACCAACCAAACAACAAAATGTTTTATCCAAGCAGCTCCTTTGCCTCCACTGCCTGTGCTGGAATTTGTTGGCCTAGGCCCTGAATTCTGAACCATAGCCTTTATTTGCAGTATTCCATTTTGAAAGTGAACCTCCATTTCTTTGCTCACCTAATTTGTGTTCTTTTAGGTGTTGGTGGTGGGGGAGAGAGGTGGTAAAGGGTCATACAGGATCATTAAAATGCACAGTGTTTTCTTTCTTTGCAGTAGTAGAGGAAAAGTGTCCTATCCAGTTTGGATGAGTTTAAAGTTCATTAACTCCATTTCTTAATTTACTCTTTTGCCATTTCCTCTTGTACTGTGGTTGTGGTTTGCAACACTTATACTCTGATTGTGCATGAAGAATTATTTCACAAGCATGCAAAAGGTTCTTTTTTAATGGATTCGCTGTTGAATTCTCCAGCGTTTATTTTGGATATCACATCTGCAGGCCATTTAGAGAACATTTTCCAGTGGTATGCAGCTTCTGCTTCTTTTTTCCAGTGACAAATGACATTTCACTCAGCAACTTTATGAACCACCTGCATGCATGGTTTTTAAGGAATCAGTCTCTGCATTCTTAAGACTTGTTTAGTTAGGTGGGATCTTTTGACCTGGCTGGGATTAAGATCAGAGTTAATAACAAGTGGACATCTTTGAAAAAAAAATGACTCCTGAAAAAATTTAAGTACTTTAGACCTGTAATTGATGGTGCTATGTGTATATTTATTAAGTGACATATTCAGGCCATCTTCCCTTTCAGAATGGGTTATACTCTAGATATTCCATTGAAAGTAGTGACTTATAAGCCCAAGTGCATGTTGCTGTAGAAGAGCCTGATAAATGGGAGATGGTGGGGGTGTATGCAGAAAGGTCAGAGCCTGGCCTCCCCCCCCCCCACTAAAAACAATGTCTATGTCTGCCTGTCTGTCTGACTTTTATCATCTAATTATCCATCTCCCATCCTGGCACCTTAATTATGCTAAGGAGTAGGTCCAAGGTCACAGACTGGTGGCAGAGGCACTGCTAGTCTTTGGCAGCACAGTGTTTATGTAACCGCTAAACACTTCTTAACTACTTTCAAGTGGGCCTTACCTATTCTCTGTATCTGTAGACAGTGTTTCTCAGTGTATGGTGCCCGTTAGAATCAGCTGGTCAGCTCCTGGATTAATTAAAGCACAATCTATGGGGGATGGAATCTGGGCCTCAACGTCTTTAAAGCCCCCCAGGTGGTTGGTTCCAGTAGGCAGCCAGGTTTGGGAGCCTCAGCTCTGTAGGCTTAAATCAGCCACTTCACACACTTACTTTACTTGCTTGGCCCCAGAGATACTTGATTTTTTGGTCTCAAGCATGTGATTAAAAGCAAACTAGTTTGTAGACTGTGATTCAAATTTTAGTTCTGCAAGTTTTTGTGTGAACTTGGACCTTCTTTTTCTTATCATAAAATGGAGATTAGAATTATGTATTTTATAGGGGTATTGTGAGGATTAATTACATAATGCCTGCAGAGCTCTTAGCACACCATTGGTGTGCAGTAGGCTCTGCTCCCAGAGTTAGGTGTTATTACTCTTGGTTCTCTGTTTGAGCTACTTCTTCTTTATTTTGCCAAGCATTGAGAAGGATGCTTGTTCACACCTTTATGCCCTAAAACAGAAGCATCAGCGAACAACGAACAGTGAGTGGGATTGGGCATGGGTAAAATTTTGAAATTGACAGAATTTGCTTTTTATGGTAAACTGCTTCCTTTTGTTGTACCTGAATGAACATTAAGGAAAAGAGATAAACTGGCATAAATCCAGTGCACTTAACTCAATGTGGTGGACTGTGGTTCCTGATTAACTGGAGCTTAGCAGATTAGGAGAGGGTGTGACTGCCAAGGTGAGTTCTACATACGGTAAGATCTGGGAGAGAGCCTAGGAACTAGAAGTAGACCTGCCGTTTGATCCTGCAATTCCTCTGCTAGGTATATGCCCAGATGATCAAAAATCATTTTACAACAAAGACGTTTGCACCAGAATGTTTATAGCAGTCCAATTCATAATGGCCAAGTCATGGAAGCAACCCAAGTGCCCATTGACTCGTGAATGGGTTAACAAATCATGGTATATGTACACCATGGAATATTATACAGCCGTAAAAAGATGGAGACTTTACATCTTTTATGTTTACCTGGATGGGTGGAGCTGGAACATACTCTTCTTAGTAAAGTATTTCAAGAATGGAAGAAAAAGTATCTAATATGCTCAAATCAATATATAATCACCTACACATTCATCTGAATAATAAAAC